>JAMYXO010000514.1:0-35000 GCA_033310375.1 Conus canariensis | reverse complement strand
GGTAGCTTTAATAGCCAGATCAGAATCAGAAAATAAAATCATCAGTTACAGACATGCCTGATAGTGCTTGTGGACCAAGAGTGAGTGGTTGACTTGATCTACGCTACGAAACAAAGCGTGAAAGAAAGAAAGAAAGAAAGCCGAAACTATATCATGAAAAATAGATAAAACAAAGTAAAATAAGATAAAATGAAATAAACTGAAAACAAAGGAAAAGAAATAAAATTAGCCGCTTAACTGGATAATTAGGAAAAGAAAACACAAATTCCTGTAGCAAAGACAACCTACCGCGAAACCATACATTTTTATGATCATTATGCGCGTTGTGTCCCTGCGATTGTCAGTGCGTGCATGCGGAGGGGAGGAAGGGGACAGAGATATTTTTAAACAAGTAGGGTAAGTCTTGCTCCCATAAGAAAACCTAACATAGAGTAACTTTTATTCAAGACTGGCACAGCCTTTTAAACTTAAATAAAGTCAGACGAATACAAAGACGAACAATCTAACAGTGGGGTAAAAAATAAGCGCAGAGGCCAACAACCCCTTTGTCATCACTGTATTGCCTTGGTAAAGATTTGAACTTAAGGCGAGGGGGGTGGGGGCGGGGGGTGGAGGGTTGAAGATGAAGAAAATGGGGACATAAAATCAAGAACATTTGTTATAAATATGATATAAGGGGTTGCTGGCCTGCGCTCACTGACAATCGCAGGGTCACAACGCGCATAATGACCCATAATGTCTGGTGCGACGACAGTTTGGTGGATGTGTTTGAAGCTGGTGGGCCGAACCACGTGAGGGGGTGATGTTTACACGGCACCACTAGGCGTTGTACTTCTCTTGTGGAAGGACCGGGTAGGGCAGAGGAGTTTCCAAGAGAAGCTTAACGGCCATGTGTACGGTCCAAAGGCGAACCACTGCTTAGTGAGTGGACATCGGCTGTTGGTCTTTTTTGAGACGACTGCCTTCTACAGTCTCTTTCAATAACTGCAAGGAGGTTTGGCTTCAGGCTAGCACCCTGTTCCTGTAAAACACATGAGCTACGAAAACAGTTCAAAGCGCTTCATTGTCAACACAGCCAAGCCAGCAGTCGACTCCAACTAGGGACAGAATGACGGACGCCAGTGAAAGCCTCTCTGAGGAAGCTGGCGCCCCGATGACTCGAGTCCTAACTGCAAAAATGGTTACACGAACTGGATATTGGAATTTTAGAACTTTGTTCCAGTCATCCAAGTTGGCACAAGTCTTCAAGGAAATGAAGGCCTATAAAGTCAACATCCTAGGTCTTAGCGAAACTCGTTGGACAGAGTCAGGGAAACTTACATCAGATGACATGACCATCCTGTTTTCAGGTCGTCATGACAACATCCACAGTGACGGCGCAGCTCTAACCCATGACAGATAAGCATGCAGTGCACTACAGGAATGGACGCCAGTGAACGAGCGCCACCTGACAGCACGATTCATCACGTCACACACCAAGGTTACCGTCATCCAGTGCTACGCCCCAACCAATGACCACGATGATGCAGACAAAGACACCTTCTACCAGCAGTTTCAAGACTTGGTTGAAAAAGTACCACGCCATGATATCTTGTTGATCATGGGTGACTTGAATGCACAGACTGGGGAGGATTGGTCTGGCTTTGGGCACGTCCTTGGTCCACATGGGTATGGCAAGAGAATGGTGGAAGCTTTCTGCAGTTCTGCGCAATGAACATCATGAAAATTGGATCATCACTATTCCAGCATAATGATAATGACAAGATCACATCAATATCAAATGATCACAGGACTCAGACCCAGATAGAGCACATCGCGATTGGGCCAAGGTGGAGAACCCATGTCTGCAAGATGTACGCTCGTACCATGGAGCAGACGTGTGCAGTGACCATCATTTGGTGACAGTAAAGCTGAAGATCAAGCAGAAGAGAAGAAGGAAGAAAGAGACTCAGTCCAAGAGATAAGATTCAAGCAAGTCGAAGGACCCCACCACAGAGGCCCAGTTCCAAGCTTTCCTGAGCAACAGGTATTCAGTCCTGACTGAAACAATGCCGGGATCGACAGAATGGTGGGAAGAGATGAAGAATGCCATGGCAACAGCTGGAAAAAAATCCTCGGGTTTAAGAAGCCACTGCGGGAATCCTGGATCAGTGATGACACATGGGAATTGATTGCAGATAGGAAAGAACTCCACCAGAAGAGACACAACTGCTCCTCAGACTAAACATCATACTACCAGGAGTACATCGAGGAGGACAGGCAGGTGAAGCGAAATGCCCAGAAAGATAAAAGGGATTGGCTGGACAAGCAAGCAGAAGATGCCGAAGAAGCTGCCAAGGGCAACGACATGAGAGCTGTCTCCAGATCGCAGAGAAGATAACTGGTACTGTGAGGACTGGCTCTGGACCTGTGAAGGCACAAGATGGCACACTTCTGTCAAAAGGCGAGAACAAGCTTGCAAGATGGGCCGAGCACTTCAAAGAAGTTCTTACAGACCCGAGCTACCCACACCAGCTGAGGCAGAAGACCCATCCCTCCTGCTCCCAATCAACACCGATGACTTCACTGAAGAGATCAGAATAGCCATCAAGACGTTAAAGATCAATAAGTTCCCTGGGTTTGATGGAATAACAGCGGAAATGTTTAAAGGTAGTGGTGACTGCATCGTCTCTTGGATGTGCAGTCTCTGTAACCAGGTTTGGAACTCCGTGTGTTGTCCTAGAGGATTGGAAGAATGGCGAAGTCGTCCATACCCTCCCAAAAGGCAACCTCTCAGAGTGCGACAACTGGAAAGGAGTTACTTTGCTATCAATACCAGGGAAAGTGTACTGCCAGGTCATCCTCAACCAACTGTGCGATGTAGTGGACAATGAGCTCGGGGAACAACAAGCAGGTTTCTGCCCAAAACGATCCTGTGCAGAGCAGATCTTCACCCTAAGACAGATCATCGAGAAGTGTGGAGAGCACCAACTACTCCTAGCCATCAGCTTCATTGACTTCACCAAAGCATTTGACAGTGTCCACAGACCATCATTGTGGAAAATCATGAAATCTTACGGCATCCCAGAGAAAACTGTGTTAGCCATAGAGCAAATGTACATAAATTTCAAGTGCAGAGTCAGGACAGAAGATGACTACAGTGACTGGTTTAAGTTGTCACCAGTTAACAGGCAAGGTTGTATCCTCTACCTTCTCCTCTTTGCCTTTGCCATTCACTGGGTTCTGAAACACGCAACTCAAGGAAAGGGAATCAAGTAGACAGAAGGAAACAGCGTCTCAGATCTGGATTTTTCCGATGACGTTGCTGGTCTTGCAAGCACCACGCAAGATCTGCAGTGCTAGCAGACAACATCAGCAAGTTTGCAGGCAACAGTGGCCTCATCACCAGTGCCAAAAACACTGAAAACATGCTGACTGGTAAACACCAGGGGCTAACAGACGTGCTTATCGACCAAAAGCAAGTGGAAGAAGTAGAGAACTTCACATACCTAGGCAGCTCCATCAACGACGCCAGTGACCTCGACCCTGATCTGGAAGGCATTGGGAAGGCAACATCAGCATTCAATCAGCTGAACAAAATATGGAACAGCAAGAAATTCTCCCTTGGAATCAAATTGAAGCTCTATGACTCTAGTGTGATTTCAACACCGCTATATGGTTGTGAAACCTGGCAACTAAAGACCATCCAGGAGAAGAAACTCGATGCTTTTGACACTATGTGCCTACATAAGATCTTGGGCATCAGATGGTCAGACTTTACACCAAATGAAGAGGTAAGGGAGAGGTCCAAACAGCTCCCCGTGTCAACGATCATCAGGAACGGCGCCTCTGCTAGCTAGGTCATGTCTTGAGATTACCCTCTTCAAGACCTGCAAACCATTAAATGGACCCTAGCAGGCCAGAGAAAAATAGGACGACCCTGGATGAGCTTGCGAGAGACAATGAAGAGAGACTTCAGATGCGTTGACGGAGGACGGAGTGACAGACTGGCTGCGAATAGTATTAACAAGGCCAACAGAATGATTGGAATAATAAAAAGAAAATTTACATTTATAGAAAAGGACACTTTTTTTTTACAATTACATAAGACACTAGGTAGACCTGTTCTTCAATATGGCAATACTGTATGGTATCCAATACTAAAGAGACAATCAGAAGCTCTAGAACAGGTTCAAAGAAGAGCAACAAAGATTATCCGTAATATGAAGGATTACTCATGCCAGGAAAGATTAAAATATTTACAACTTCCAACACTCAAAGCAAGGAGAATAAGAGGGGACTTGATTCAAACATATAAGATATTTGAATATCTTATCTTCACTTTTCCTTGTATTATTTGTCTGTGGAGTACAAAAAAGCATGCTTTATCAACATCATCAATACCATTAAGGTTAAACAATAATCCAGAACTAATTTGAGAACATTCACATTTAGTAACAGAGAAACCAAAATTTGGAATGAATTAACAAGTAACATCAAACTTGCACCTAGTATTAATGTATTTAAGAACGTCATAGATAAACATGAATTAATAACTAAAATAAAATATGAATTTGATGGATAATTTAGACTAAGCTAGTCTACGACTGGACCAACAGACATAAGAAAAAAATATATACAAAAGGGGCGTAAAAAGCCTAAATAGGCTAGGTTCCTTGATACAACGCTCCAAATCCTGATCCTGATCCTGATCCTGAGGACCGTGCACAGTGGAGTGACTTGACTGTCTCATGCGTAGCAAGACGCGGGAGCATCTAAGTCTTATTAAATAAGTTTCAAAATGGAGTGACTGACGGCGGCGAACGAAGCAAAATTTAGAAAGAGAGGGTGTTAGCTACCGCCAATGACATTGACAAACAAAACACATGACAAGACACTGACAAGATCAGGTTCAAGCAGTCAGGATATCATTCTGTTGTTTCTTTTAGCGAGAGAAAGAGAGAGAGAGAGAGAGAGAGAGAGAGAGAGAGAGAGAACATAAATAAGAAGAGAGACAGAGAACGCAAAAACAAAAATTGTAGGTTTCACCAAGATTTGAATTCGGATCACTGGATTCAGAGTCCAGAGTGCTAACCATTACACCATATAACTGCTCAATAATTCTGAGGGAAAAAAATAATATAGTCACAATATGCTAATTGTGCAGTTCATTGACGGTTCTATGTTCATTATTTTAAAAGATCAGTGCTGTGCTTTTTCTGTAATTCAACTGGACTTTCAACGCAATATGTTCCGAATAATTTTCCGCATAACTACTGCATACATGTTCAGTTGTTTTTTTTTTTTTTTTTTTTTTTGTTCCTTACCTTCAACGTTGAAGAGCGCAGTCGAAAACCCGCCACTGAAACCGCAAGTAGAGATCGAATGAATGTGTGTATCCATGCCGGTGTTACGGAGAATATTGACTCCGTAGAAATTTGACTCCCCGATTCTTTTTTTCTCCGGAGAAAAATGAACCGTTCAGTTTTCTACAGGTTTTGGAGTCAATATTCTATGGAGAATATTGACTCCAAAACCTGTAGAAAACTGATTCATTTGGAGTCAAGATTCTACGGAGAATATTGACTCCTTCTGTAGAATATTGACTCCCATGGTTATGGAGAATATTGACTCCCGTAGAAAAATGACTCCTGTGACAATTTTGTTGCAGTTTGCAAACTCTGGTAAGTTTTCAGCTCCGTTTGTCTGTAACAGTATGTGTTTGTATGACAGTACGCAAAAAAAAAAAAAAAAAAAAAAAAAGCTGTTTTTCGTAAACTGCTGGATGGATCTTGACTTAACTTGATGGATTGCTTGTACACGTTTCACATTCATCACTCTCACAAGAAAGATCAGGTCTATGGGTCAAAGGTGAAAATCACTGGTCACGTTAATTTTCCTTCGTAGGTGTTTCTCGGGGATTTTTCGGGAACTATTGGACAGATCTCAACGAAAGTTGGTGGGTGAGTTGCTATCCCACAATTATCACCTTCACAAAAAAAAAAAGAAAAAAAGAAAAAGGAAAAAAGGGGTTTTGACTCAAAGATCAAGGTAGCAATGGCCACACGCACGTTAATTTTTCTTCACAGCTGTTTCTTGGGATCTATAAAATGGATCTAAAGGAAACTTGCTTGGTTCGCTGTATTTCACAACCATAAACCTCACAAGAAAAATAAAGTACTGTCATACAAACACATACTGTCATTCCCAAAAAGCTGAAATTCTACAAGAAGAAGTTTTGGTGTCCCCCTAAGGGAAGAGATGAGGCTCTTGATGCTTACTGTTCCACTATTCTATCCAGAGTGGAATCCCATATCTCACAACCTACCAAGCGACAAAACTTAAACAAAGAACAACGTGCTGATTTGCGAGAACTGAAAAAACTTGTGAATACCAGGGTCCTACGAATATCACCAGCAGATAAAGGTGGAGCAATTGTGGTGCAAGATTTCAATAAATATGTAGAGGAAGCACACAGACAGCTTCACAACACAACTCACTATGAGCATCTGACGGCTGATCCCACCACAGATATTGCATCAAAATCAAACCACCTAATTGAAAAGCTGCACTCAAAGGACCATATCGACGATGACTGCTACAGGTGGGGTGTGCTGGAGCCTGAGAAAACTAAGACACCTTATTTTTACCATCTTCCTAAAGTTCATAAAGATTTACAAAAACCTCTGGACGTCCAATTGTGTCAGGAGTCAATGGACCAACTGAACGTCTCTCAAAGCTAGTGGACCATTGGCTCCAGCCTCTTGTACAAAACCTGACGTCCTACATCAAAGACACAACTCACTTCCTGAACATCTTGGAAGAATGGAAAATCACTCAACAGCCTCTGGCGAGTGAAGTATTGATCGTCACTGTTGATGTGGTTGGGTTGTACACAAATATACCTCATCATGAAGTGGCGATTTCCCTGAAAGAAATCATCGCCAGTTTTGGTCATCATTTGAAAGAAGGCCCCTCTGTTCCATTACTACTGGAGATCGTTGAACACGTCCTTCAAAACAACGTGTTTGATTTTGATGGTGAGCTGTTCCAACAAGTCCATGGCACGGCAATGGGGACCCCAATGGCTCCCTCCATTGCAAACATTTTCATGGCATGGTTAGAACAACGTCTACTGGCAACTTCACCCTGGCATGTCCATCCAACATTCTGGCGTCGTTTCATTGATGACATTGTCATGCTCTGGTTCCATGGGGAGAGCCAGTTGCTTTTGTTCCTCAACTGGATAAACAACCAACATTCCACGATAAAGTTTACAGCCAACTATGGTAGAACCAACATCCCTTTCCTGGACGTCAACATGAGCATCAATGGGGATACAATCACCACAGACCTTCACACTAAATCCACGGATGCTCACATGTACCTACCCTTCAACTCCTGCCACCCTAGACACTGTCTGAGAGGCATCCCCTACAGGGCAGACTATCCGCCTGCGAAGAATCTGTTGTAAAGATGATGTGTTCCTGACACGATGCAGAGAGCTGAGAACCCACCTACATAACCGTGGCTATCCATTAGCTCTGGTGGACTCTGCCATCAACAAGGCACAGACACTTCCCAGGAAGGATGCACTCCAGTACCAACGGAGGAACCATCAGTCAGACAGGGTGCCATTTGTTATCCGCCATAACCCTTCCAACCCTCCTCTGGCCTTTTGGCTGAAGGAAAAAATGACGGAGCTCCACAGAAGTAGACGCATGAAGAGAGCCGTTCCCAAACCTCCCATTGTTGGTGAGCGTAACTGTCGCAATCTGAGGAACCTTCTGATGCCCAGCAAACCACCAGCAGTGCAACATCAAGCGTCTGCTACAGATTCATTGGTACCAGGTTGCTTCAAATGCACAGCGAAACGATGTGTTCTGTGCAAGGAACACCTGGAGGAAACGACCACGTTCAAGAGTGTTCGCACGGGTCACCAGTTCCACATAAGGGACTCAGCTACATGTAAAAGTACCAACCTAGTGTACCTGATCAACTGTGGACATTGCCAGGATGTACAGTATGTTGGTGAGACGGGAAACACCCTACAAACACGCTTCAGTGGTCATCGCTCTGACATCATCAGAAAGCAAGATACACTCGTGGCACGCCATTTCTGTGGACCTGGACACCAGCTGTCAGATTTGAAATGTTGTGTGATTGAACTCATAAAGTCCACAGATGTACAGAAAAGAAAAGACAGAGAGAGGATGTGGAGACACAAGTTGAAGACCAACTACCCTTTTGGTCTCAATGTGTGGGATTAGTTGGTTTCACGTGAACAATCTGCCCTGGGAACTTTGCCCTTCGCTGAACCAAGACTTCACCCAGGCATCACTATTTATCATACAGTAATGAGTGGTGGGGGGGGGGGGGGGGAATTAATGACGTAAAAAACACACATTACGTCAAATAGTTTTGACGCCGACTTCCATGGTCAGCTGAGGAAGGTTTGCAAAAACCGAAAGCGCTTCTTTAAAATGCTTTGGGTGTTTGTTGTTTTTTTATTTGAATTAAGAAAAATAAAGTCTGTGAGTGAAAGGTCAGATCACTTTGGCCATGTTAAATTGTGCGTATGGGTATGTGCTGGCGTATAAAGCGGCTTTTATAATTGCAATTATGTGTGTGTGGTGTGTGTGCGTGTGCGTGTGTGTGTGTGTGTGTGAAGATAGTCATGCAGCTGAACAGCTCTTTAAGATAGTTTCCTTCCAAGTGATAATGCTGTTGCTTTAAATCACACATCAAGCAGGCTGTTCCTTGAGCAGTACATATGCCTAAGGTAACCTGGACCCAGAAAAAACACCCAATCGGACTCAGAGCTTCATTTTTAGGGAATTATTTCGTTATTTAATTATTGATTGATTAATTATTATCTGCCGTAGTTTTCATGCCAAATGTAAAATGCAGCCAGTGGTAGATTTTTGGGACTTTGGCTAGAAGCCTAACATATTTATTTGGTCATGTTTAATCAGTGTCGTTCATTCGTCTGACTGACTTGTTGTTGGAAATAATATTGCTATTGACAAAGATGAAATGGTTGTGTATCTGTGAACTGGGATCTCGTTGGCCAGAATGTATTGTGACAGTGTAATGTATGTGTGCCGCAGCCTGGTTGATGTGGTCGCGTCGACGTACATGAACTCTTGTGTTTTATAATACGGTGTGCTGTGTGTGTGTGTGTGTGTGTGTGTGTGTTGTGCGCGCGCGCGCGCACGGGCATGCGCGCGAAACATGAATTTGCAGCCCATGTTAATCTGACAGTAAATGGTTTCGGTCAGTCAGTCAGTGTGTGTGTGTGTGCGCGCGTGCACGCGAAACATGAATTTGCAGCCGTGTGTGTCTTCTGTATGCGTACGTGTGCGTGTGTGCTGGCGTGCACATTGCATGTGCGTGCGTGCGGGTCTGCGAAGCAGCACCAGCAGCAGTAATAACAGTTGTTTGTATTGTTGGTCTCATACAAGATTCATCTTTGTCTTGGCCGATTCCTACATCCAAAATTCGTGCAGACAGAGAGACAGACAGACAACTAGCTAAAGAGACAGAGGTTGCTGTGGATTTTCAGTTTGGTTTGGACTTCAAGATTACATTCACTGTCTAATAAAAAGCAGGTGAGAGAGTTTCCTGGCTTCATTTCGCCTTTCATTTAAAAAAAAAAGAAAAAAGTTTTTAATGTGTGTGTGTGTGTGTGTGTGTGTGTGTGTGTGTGTGTGTGTGTGTGTAAAATACAGGGTCGAACTTTAATTAAGGACCACCCCGAAAAAAGGCCCTTTCTTTTTAAATTGGCCAAAAATACAAGCAATGCATTTTTTCGAAGAATTCGACTGGGAAAGGTTTAAGGGGTTAACAGAGTATTCCGCAAAGCTTGCGAAAGCTGTCTTATTGTCACGTGCGGCATACAGAGGGGGGGGGGGGGGGGGTGAAAGTTGCAGATTGTTGTCAAAATTGCTTGTTTTTTAAGCAAGAGTGAACACTGCTTCAAACGGTTTTGCACTGAAATTTCAAATGCACGTGCAAAAACCAATGCATTGCAGAGCATTTTACTGACTGGAATGCCCCTAAAAGCAGCCCAACGTGCATAATTCTTCATAACACAAAAATGCCTCCAAGACGCAAGCTGTCTGATTTTGACCGGACCTGGGCGATTGCATGGCTGCAGGATCGAGTTGGCGTTCAAGAAGTGGCCAGAAGACTACAAGTGTCCCACTCCATCATCATTCGGCTGAGAGAACGTTTTCAAGCCATTGGAACTGTCAAAGAGAGACCCGTCCAGGCCAGCCAAAGAAGACCACTGCAAGAGATGACAGGTTCATCCGCAGACATGCTCTTCGGACCAGGACCACCACCTCCAACACCATCAGGCGTTGGCTCCAAGCTGCCACTAACACAGCAGTGTGTGAGATGACCATACGGCGGCGCCTCAATGCTGCCAACCTTCGAGCAAGGCGCCCAGTCTGGAAACCAAAACTGACTGCGGCCCACCGGGCACGTCGCCTGGCCTGGTGCACAGCTCATCGAACATGGACTCGGGCTCAGTGGCGGATGGTGCTTTTCACCGATGAGTCCAAGTTCCAGTTGAAGCCACGAGATGGACGCATTCGGGTGTGGCGGCGTCCTAGGGAGCAGCTGGCAGATGACGTCATCCAGGAGGTCGTCGCTTTTGGTGGTGGCTCCGTCATGGTATGGGGGGGCATCAGCAATCACCACAAGACTCCCCTGTACCATGTGGATGGCAACCTGAACGGCCAACGCTACCTGCAGGAGATTTTACGGCCTTTGGTTGTCCCAGCACTCCAGCAGATTGGGGCTCAGGCTGTGTTCATGGACGATAATGCCACCCCACATCGTTGTCGAGCCGTGAACACTTTTGTGGTGCAAGCTGGCATCACCAGGATGCCATGGCCGGCAAACAGCCCAGACATGAACCCTATTGAGAACATCTGGGGCGAGCTTGGGAGGAGAGTTCAAGAAAATCACCCTGTTCCGGCAGATCGACAGGAGCTGCTGCATTACCTGCAGCAGGAGTGGGCAAACCTCCCCAGGCACTCATTACAAGAACAGTCAACACCATGAGGCAGCGCTGTGTGGATTGTGTGGCAGCACGAGGGGGGCACACTCGGTTTTGATCAGACTGTAAAGAAACACTCTTTTTGTGAATGTCATTTTGGGAGGTAGTCTCATTCAGGCTCCCCTGTCTAATCAGAAAGAATGATTTTTTCGATGAAAGTGACAAAATGTTGTTCACTGATAATGAAATTAAACATTTATAAAGTTTCTGTCGTTTGTCGGTTTTTCTTTCTATGTTTTGTGAGACTGTGTATAAGTGGTCCTTAATTAAAGTTCGACCCTGTATTAGGATTAACTCATTAAAGCAACTCTAGCCGTGGTAATGGTCACAAGGTCACGACGAACAGATTTTGGTGTCTTTTCAGAGTGGCGGTGCAAAGAACAAGTGCCGCACGCAGTTGGCGAACTGTCTGGGCCTTCTGTCTTGTTAGCATGACACAATAATTTACTTCACTTTACTTTCGTGACGTTGTTTGTAAGTAGCAAACGAAGATGGTGTGGCTCGAAACTTCTCAGAATGATGGTGTTTGAAATCTGTGGCAGTTTTGCTGTTTATAGACTTCGTGGGTTTTTCAGCAGTTTAACTTTACAACACATGTAAGCTAACGCAAAAACGCGTGTCAGAAAGAGCAAAGAGCTTTGTCCAAAGAAAAAAGTTGTTTGTCTCTGGTCACACGACCCTACCTAATTTTCCCTGCCGACCCAAGACTTTTTCTTTAATTCTCCTAACACACACACACACACACACACACACACACACAGCAGTCAAGCTTATATCGAAAGTCGATTTTGTGGAAGACCTAAGTACCATGCTTTTGGAAACTACAGTAAATTGACGCTGGCAGTGACATACTTTTATTTTACCTGCAAGTGTACGCCAGGATTGCAAACACAATTTGAGTCGTCTTTCTCCTTCTTGAGACAAACCGCTTTAAGTAAGATTTTATCGTTCCTGTGCTGGAAAAAAAAACAACAAACAACAAACAAAACAAAAACTTTTTTAAAAATCAGACCTACCCAATTTTTTCAGCCATGTTACCAGAAACAAACAATACTTTTTTTGCCTTTGGTAAGGGCTGCGTTGTTTAGCAGAGTAGTATTATTATGCTGGGTCTACTTGTAAAGTACTTTTGTTAAAATAAAAAAAAGGGTGGGGGGTGGGGGGGGGGGGAAGGGCAGGGAGGAGGGAATAGATAGCAAAGACATCAACACGCCGATAAAATAGAAATGGATGATCATTGTACTTATGTCTTGTTCACACCCAGGTGGCCGCCGTGTTGATGGGCGTGAGCACTGAGTAGCGCTTCGTCCCTGTCTTCTGTGGAAAGAACTCGCAGACTGTCGCCTTGTCGATTCTTGTAAAACAGATCATTGCTCTCAGAAAGAAAGAACTTCTTGCTGTCTCTTCGAAAATTTCTTTTTGTTGTGTCAGAACTCTTTTTAATTCTGTCTGGTGTGATCTTTTCTCCGATGTACTTCTTCAGTTCATCTATCTTGGCAGCATCCATGTCGTTCAGAGACCAATCTCAAACTGAACCCCGAGAGACCATTGTCGGAAATTTATTCTGCCAATAATTCTGACTGACTGACTGAAACCAATTTATTGTCAGATTAACTCAAGGTTGTACTGACATTTAAGAAGACATTATGAACAGAATATCAACGTTTTTCATTCAAAGCAAAGAAGCATAATTAACACACAAAAATATGTGCGCGCGCGCACACACACACACACACACACACACACCACACACACTCGCGCACGCGCGCACACGCACACGCACATACACACACACATACGCGCGCGCGTGCACGCGCGCACACACACACACACACACGCACAAACACACGTACATACATAAATACACGAATCTCAATACGAACACACCCATACCCTCACATACACTCAAACTTACACACTCACACACACATACATACACACGCCCACACACACACGCGCACACACACCCGCACACACACACGCGCGCGCGCGCACGCACACACATACTCATACTCGAGCACTCGTACACACAGTGTCAACAACAATGGCGGATCCTGTGCTGAACCGGAGAACGCAAGTTCATTACTACAGGAAGAAGCCAACCAGCCAGGTGCGACGGGATCAAGAGAGATCGAAGCAGCAGAACAGATGACATGAACAGGTTGGTGCTGGTCTCGGTACCACTTGTGTCGCGAATGAACTGGCCGTGCCTGACACCGAATTGGATGAACACAGTACACAGCACAGGAGGAACACATCAAGCCGACTCGAGATGATGATGACACGTCGCATATTCAGGATACGCTTCGGTGTTTGCATTCCGATCTGTTGTAGCGTAACAGCAGGGGCCCAGAAATCCACCAGTCGGACATCGACACAAGTCTGGAGCAAGCTATAGACAAAATTGTCGCTGGTTTTGACACGGGAATGGTTAAGGATTATGATGCTACTCTGACAGAACGACAGGTGCAGAGACGATTCCGAGATCCGCACAGAAATCAAGCATTTCGGAAGGTCGTGTTCCATCAAACGGATGATGTGGGTGTGCTGCTGTGTGAATCAGACGACGTCGTTCTAGAATATTCCAGCGATCCGTGTTCGGAAGACGATTGCTTATTCTGGTTTGACAAGCAGGAAGAAAGACACATGTCATCGCAGGAATGTGTTAAATTGGCCTGCCTTCGGAAAGGAAGACGCATCGGCAACACGAAGCATGCAGAGACCCAAGCATGTGCTCTATGGCGGCTGCACGCTGTCCACGGACTGATCCAGTTTTACCTGGGGTGACCGTCGTCTACAGAACTGACAGTGAATACCAGTGACATTTTCTCGTTCTCGATTTCGTCATGTAAAGTGAAAGAAAAGGACATTGCTGTGGTTTCCATGTTAATGAAACCGAAATCGAGTCGCGTTTTGTTGTACATCGCGCCGATTTGCTTAATGAGCTTTACAGCCTAATAGCATTAAACCTCGTTCGTTCGTTTGTCCAAACATCAAAGCAATAAGCCTATGGACGAAATAATTTCTACACACACAAGCATAAGCACACACACACACACACACACACAACACACACACACACACACACACGGACACGCACGCACGCATGCATGCACACACACACACACACACACACACACACACACACACACACACACACACACACACACTAAGAGCCCATATATACCGGTATCCAGAAACATCAATTCTGTTGTTGTTGTCTTCAATTTAACGTCTATCCACATAGTGATATTAGACGGAGATCAGTTCTGTGTGACCACATGTATATCCAATACATGGGAGTCAAGGATCATCAAAGTATGGAACTGGCTGACATATTACTCGTAAGAGTCGAACAGCTTATGGGTGTATATGGATTGGGGAAGGGGAGAAGAGGGAGGAAGAGAGTGGGTGGGGGGAATGAAAAAGCCTTGCTCTACGTGCAAATTAGACGCCGAACCATATTGATATGGTATGTGCCTAGAATAAGATTTCAACATTTTAAAATTCGCGAATTGGTTTAAAAAAAAAAAAAAAAAAAAAAAACAAAAAAACCTGTTAGGGTGGAGGGAGGCAGTGAGGAGGGGGAGGGGCGGTGGAAGAGTTAAAAATATCTTCCAAGTGGATGAGATTTAATAAGATAAACAGCCAACATTGCTAGACTCCAACCGTTCTCATAACTGGGATTGAAAACACTAGACATAGTCAGCGAAAGCTTGAAGGACTTCATCTTATCATGAAGAGGCTGAAAGTGAGTTCTTGTACTAGTACAGTCAAATAAAAAATGAGGGATATCGAGAGTCTGACCACATGCACAAACAGGTGCCGGTTTTAAATACCTGCCTAACCAACCATTAACCCGCAGCCTATGTACAAGGTTACGATTTGGGATTGGCCCTGGAGGATTACAACATTTGCTTGTTGGTTTAGTCATATCCTATCTGTGCTTCCGAGCTGAATCCTCAAGGTACTGATTCTGTCTTATGTTCCAGATTGAACTTGTCAGAATGTGGATAGCTTCAGATGAAGAAAGAAGGATATCACAATTCAAAACATCAGATTTATTTCTTGCAGCTTCCTTTGCGTAAAAGTCAGCTAAGTCATTGCCACGTAAACTGGAGTGCCCTGGAACCCATAACAAAGTTACATCGATACCCCGGGTTATTAACTGATGAATGAGAAATAAGATCTCACATACCAAGTCTGAACGACTAGATTTTGATTGACAATACAGAGCCGTAAGCGCTGATTTTGAGTCCGATAGTATAAGTATTTGTCTATGTATAACAGGCATGTCAAGTATAAAATCTAGTGCTTTCAAAATGGCAAATAACTCTGCTGTAAATTTAGAACATCATTTTGTAATATGGAATTTCTTTCTAATGCTAAGCGCTGGTATTATAAAGGAAGCCCCAACATCGGAAGAATCTAAAACAAAACCATCCGTGAAAATGTGTAGATAGGAATCGTATTTCCTATCTATCAAGTCTTTGGCATAGGATGATAGTAACAGAGGATTATCTTTTTTATTAAGATCTCCGTAAGTGTCGATGATTTCAGCCTGCCCAGACAACCACGAAGGGTATGAACAACATGGAACCTCGGCAATACCATCAAGAGACAGGTTACAGAAACAATGGGGAAACATAATCACCTAGGGACATGTATACCGATTTGTTACGGATCTCTTTTGAAATATACGTACTACCGTCCAGTTCAGTCATTACTGAATTTGGGATGGTTCTAGCTCTCACTGTAAAATTACAGGCGCAACTTAGCCTGTGTTCATTTGAGGGTAACACACCAGCCTCCTTGTACGTCAGATCAATTGAAGCCCATCGGGGAAGTCCTAATGCAATTTTAAAGGCTAACGAGTCAAAACTGGTTAGCTTGTGTAAATCTGTCTTTCCAGCTGTACAAAAAAACTTCTTGGCCATACGACAGAATTGAACGAACTAGCCCTGAGGCGACATAGACGAGATTAGATCCCCAGTTAATCAGAGGTATAGCAGAAAGAACACGTAATAAACCAACTTTTTTCTTAGCCTTTTCTACAAGGTAATTAATATGTTTACTCTAAAATAGTTTATAGTGGAAGATTACACCGAGAAACTTAACTTGTTTGCTTGGGTATATTAAATTATCATCAACCCTTATAGAGACAGCTTCTCTGCCTTCAAACGCAATTGTTTTCTTTAATTCATCATTCGAACTGTTCAATTTATACTCAAGCCAGATTATAATGAACCCCTGGTTGCATTTGCGTAGCACACTATCTGGATTGTTTGGTAGATCCACGCATTAGTAGATCTGCACAGCAATATAGGTCTCCATGTCGATAGATCTATGTATAAACTTACTTTATTACTGAGTTTGTAAATGCACAGTTTCTGCAGGGTTTGTCTGGTTTGATTGATTTTTACTTTTTAAACTTTATTTATTTCATGTTTTGGCTTGCTTGTTCTTATGTATTTAAGGTAAGTATGCTTGTATGTCTCAGTGTGTGAGTAGGGATGCTCAAAAACTGGACAGAAGTTCAGACCATAGTCAATCATCGACCCAGGATCCTTTCAAACATATTTTATAGTGGAGATCTATGGACCTGCATCATCCTGCACGCTGCGAAACTGTCAAAATAATTATACGGGAGACCTGTTGATGTGGAGATCAACCAACATGGCTGTACCCATCCTGCATGCTACCAGAGCCAGATACTTTTGCTAGTTTATTTCAGACAGGCATATTTTTCAAAACACATGCAACGTTCCAATAATGAAAGTTTACTGCCAAGTCTGATAACTTTTCCTCAAAAGCACACCCTTGTAACATTTAATGAACTATCATTTTGTGTAAAACATAGTCTGAGAAATCTTATTGATTACTACATAAAAATTCTTTGATTCCTTGTTTTCAGAGCTCGGTTGCTGAACTTGGCTTTAGCATAGACTGACTCAGCTAATGCCTTGGCCGTGTCGGCGTGTTAGAAGTCCTGCGACATGTTCCAGTCTTTATGCGCTTTTATCGTAACTTCACAGTCTGAAAACGGATGTCGTTTAGCCGACAAACGAAGCTGTGCTCCTTGCAACTTGCCGCAATGACAGGACTTTGACCAGAGACCGCAATAGTGGTCATTATCTATTCGTTTCTACTTAATATCATAATAACAATCTGCATAAAACAGTGATAGTTGTAGAAAAAAGCAGCAGCGTCTGCAATAAAACAAACAAACAAACAAAAATCCACCACCAACAACAAAAGTGATGATGATGATGTTGACAGGCGCAGTTCCAAATGAATTTATCCCAAAGCGCCGTGTGCTAACCCAACACGCACGCTCACGTCAACATGTGCATTCACACTAACAGACAATTATAATCACATACTACTACTACTAATGTTAATAATAATAGATAAATTTGAAATTAATCGACTGAAACAATCTACAAATTAATTAACCAGTGTGTTTTATAAGAAGAATATTGGGATGGATGAATAATTATCAAGATACGTATATATACTTACAAATCAAACATAGTAGCAACTAAAATTGACACAGGAGTCATTTTTCTATGGGAGTCAATATTCTCCGTAACCATGGGAGTCAATATTCTACAGAAGGAGTCAATATTCTCCGTAGAATATTGACTCCAAAACATGTAGAAAACTGAACGGTTCATTTTTCTCCGGAGAAAAAAGAACCGGGGAGTCAATTTTTTACGGAGTCAATATTCTCCGTAACACCGGCCTACGGCTGTCGGTTGGATTTTTTTTTTTTTTTCTTCTCTTATTACACCACAAAAACGATCTGATGCGTCAGCACTACATTGTGGGCTACATCACATTATCACAGTATTTTCCTCCAAATTCGATTTTACGTTCTTAACACTTACTTGAGTAAAGAAACCAGTGTTTTTCCTGGACTGACGAAGACACGTCATGCCGCGCGCGCGCGCAGAGAGAGAGAGAGAGAAGAGAGAGAGAGAGAGAGAGAAGACAAGACAAGACAAGACAAAATTCTTTATTTACGAGGATAATAGATAAGCACTGATGTGCTTTTTTACATCCAGTCCTCGCCCTGAGTATGGTCAACAATATAAAATAAAAGGTAACAAAGGAAGCATGCAAAAGTGACTAGAACTACAATACAATACGGGATTTAAAAAAAAAGAGAGAGAGAGAGAGAGAGAGAGAGAGACGCAGGAGCGAAGGGGGTGCAGGGTAAGTCTGCAGAGAGAGAGAGAGAGAGGGTGGGGGAGAAAGAGGCGAGAGTGGGTGCGATAAGAGAGCATGTTTAGAACAATCTGACAATCAAAAAATTCCAAACAGATACAAGACAATCGATTCTGAAGCACCGGGGGGGGGGGGGGGGGGGGGGCGATAGAAATAAAGCACAAATGGAGGTGGGAAATGCATAATGATAGCCCAGTCGCCACGGGTAGGAGGGGATGTCGTATGGATAATAAATCAAGTCATTCCAGCAGAACCGTGAGAGAGAGAGAGAGAGAGAGAGAGAGAGAGAGGGGAGAGAGAGAGAGAGAGAGTCACATAAGAATACAAGCATATCGACAGAATGACAAGAGGGCAGGAGGTAATAGGAAATCACACACACACACACACACACACACACACACACACACACACACACACACACACGCACACACACACACATACATGTACTCATATAAGACATACTTACTAAACAAAATAACATACATGTGCATTTCAAGTACAAAACACTTTCTAAATAGTCAGGTATATATATAAGGCAAAGAGGGTGGTGGTGATTGGTGGTGGACTTATGGCGGAGTATGTAAGTACTGGCACATAAGATGGTTGAAATAATGGTGTTTGAAGGTTGATATGCATTGGCGTTGTTTGGTTGATTCAGGGAGCAAGTTCCATTGACAGGAACCTGAATATGTTAAACTGGATTTGAATAAGTCAATTCTAGGAACAGGGACATGAAGTTTGGGTAGAGTCCTTGAGGAATTTATTGAGAATCTGTGAACTAATGTTGAGGGTGCCTTCCCAGACACAATCTTGTGCATTATGATCCCTTTGTTGTATTGTAATCTCAGACTTAATGGGAGAACTTGAATCTTTTTATAGTCCGAGTCCAGAAGACTACTGCTTTTTAGGAGGACTAATTTGAGTGCTCGCTTGTGTAGGCTTAACAATGGTTTGAGAGTGTTAGCGCTAGCTCAGTCCCATAGTGTAGATCCATAGTCTATGTATGATTGAATATGAGACTGGAAAAAGAGCTTGCATGAATGCAGATCGAGGAAGCGTTTGATTTTGGAGAGTTGATAAACTTTCTGTGAAACTTTTTTGCATAGTGAGGTTATGTGAGCTTGCCAACTCATATTGTTATGAATTGTTATTCCTAGCACTTTGAGGCATGTAACCTGTTCAACGGGTTCATTTTTAAGATGTACAGGAGGAAACTTAAGAGTGAGATTTTGTCTTTTTTGCCTAGTTGTGATAAGCATGGATTTAGTTTTTTGAGGGTGAAGCGCATGTGATTTAGTTCAGTCCATTTGACGAGGTCATTCGCACTTTCTTGTAAAGTGTGTGCAAGATCAGTAACATCAGAATGATTTGTATGTATTGTTGTATCATCAGCAAAGAGTTCACAGGTGGATGTGATATGGAGAGGTAAATCATTGATGTAAATTGTGAACAGTAAGGGACCCAGGATAGAGCCTTGTGGGACGCCATAGGAAAGTGTTTGAAATGAAGAGAAAGTTGTATTAATTTTTACACATTGTTGCCTATTTGTGAGATATGAGTGAAAAAGCGTAAGTGTTTTTGTGGATAAGCCATACAATTTTAGTTTTCTAAGTAGAAGGTTATGGTCTATCACATTGAATGCTTTTTTGAAATCAATAAATAGGACACCACAATATCTGTTGTTGCTAATGCTATTTAGCCAGTCATCAACCAGGTTGATTAGGGCTGAGTGGCATGAATGGTTGTGTTGAAACCCGGACTGTCTTGGATGAAGCAAGTGGTATGTGTTAAGGTGGTGTATTGTGTGCTTGTTTATGTGTTTTTCCAAAGGTTTGGAAATAGTGGAAATGATTGAGATTGGTCTGTAGTTTGCAGGGTCTGAGCTGTCACCTGCTTTGTAGATAGGTATGACTTTCGCTTTTTTGAAACTATCGGGAAAATGATTTTTGTCGATGCATAAATTGAAGACGTATGTTAACGTGTCTGTAATTGCTGGAGCTGATAGTTTGAGGATTTTGCCGTCTAGGCCATCCACCCCGCAGGTACCTGACTGTTTTAGGTGCGTTAGGTAGTGATAAACTTCGAAAACTGTTATTGGTGGAATGTCAAGTTCAGACTTGATGTTTTTATCTTGGCAATATTGTTTCAGTTTTTGTAGGTCGTTTGATCTGGATGAATCTGTTGTGACAATTTTATTGGCAATAGTGCAAAAGTGGGTGTTCAGCTGTTCGACAGAGATGTCTTTAATTATAGTTGATTTTGAAGAAGATTGATTGTTTGTAAGCTCGTTAATAGCTCTCCATACCAATTTTGGGTTCTGGTTTGAGGATATTAGTTTCGATAGTATTTCGTTTTTTCTCTGTGCTTCTGTGAATTTATTGCATTTCTCAGTTTTCTAGATTCCTCTTCATAGCCATGTTGTTTAAGCATATCTCTATGGTAACCTGCCTCCTGTAACTCTTTAGTGTACCATGCCGGTTTAGGATCATGTCGTACTCTAATCGTTTTTAGAGGGGCGTGTTTATCATAAATTTCAGTAAATGTTTTGATCCAAAATTCTACTGCAAGATCTGGATTAGTTATGTTGAAAACTGAAGAGAGATTTGAGTTAAGCAAGTCATGCAGAAAGTCTTGGTTGTTAAAGCTTGTAAAGCAATGGTAGGTCATTGTTTTGTGTCCCGTTTTGGGAATTTTTACTCCTTTTTTGGACCATGTGACACAAACTGGATAGTGATCACTACAGTTTAGAACAGGGACGCAACTTTCTGTTATGTTAGTTTTATCTGAAACATAAATATGGTCGATAAGTGTCTTGGAGTTTGGTGTGACTCTCGTTGGAGATTCAATGAGCTGATGCAGATTGAATAGACTGAATGCTTGCGTCCATTGGTTTTGTACTTTCAGAAGGTCTATGTTAAAGTCTCCAAGTAAAATGATTTCCTTGGATTCAAGCGAGACTGCATCCATCATCGTAATTAATTTGTCGACCCAGTTTACTCTTTCGGATGGGTTCCTGTAGCAGAATCCAACCAAAATAGAAGGGTTTCTTTTCAGCTTAACTTCTATCCAAACACATTCCACACCGTTGCTTTCTAGGTGTGGAAGTCGTTTGAAGCTAAGGGTTTCGCTGAATAGATAAGAAGACCCGTCTCTTTCGCAAGTGAAGGATCTTTCCGGATTGTGTTGTATCCTGGAATAGTTACATCATTGTCGCTAATGTGTGCAGCTAATCTGGATTCTGAGAGTCCTAAGATATGAAAAGGTTTACCATGATTCCAAATCAGTGTTGAAATATCTGATGTCTTGTTAACTGCATGTTGGATATTAAGGTGACAGATTCGGAGTCCTTCTTTGCATGGCCATGCAGATTGGTTCTTGCTCATTTCTAGTTGTGTACTGATGTGATGATAAAAGGAGATGACGATTTTGCACGTTAATTGACGTTAAGATTTGTATAATCAAGGAACACAATATAAATTACATAAAAGGGAGAGAAAATGGGGCTGGTTTACACACCGTAACAACTTTAGTAAACCAGAAGCGTATGAGAAGCCGCAAAAACAAACAAACAACAACAACAACAACAACAACAACAACAAAATCTTCACAGTATATGCCCTTAGGATCCGCGGCCAAATGATACACTTACGGATACACCTTTCTGAAATGAAAATGTACACTCCCTCACAAAGGACGCACTTCTAAAGCAGAATTAAAGTTAAGGGGGCAGAATATGAGGAGAGAAAAAGGTAACTGAAACTTAAGACAAAAAAGCAAAGAACCAACAACTCAAAATGAAAACAAGTGGGAAACACACACACACCACACACACACACACTAAAACACAAGTCACGTAGCCGCACTAGTAACTACGAGCTGGCAATGCACAAGATTGCCTTGCTCGCAGTAAACAGCAGTTTTTGCAGAAGTTTGCTCCTGCAGAGGCTTTGTTCAGTCTCTTTTCTGTACGGGACACAGTCTTGAAGTTTTACGAAGTATTATTTATAGTATACGTTGTTTAAGTCCACTTCAGTTATCATAGAATCAGCACTGCCGGCACAGGGTGAAAGTTACACACACACACACACACACACACACACACACACACACACACAAATCGTGTAGGATGTGAAGAAAAACAGCACACTCATATAAAACACACACACACACACACACACACACACACACATACACACACACACACATACACACACGCGCGCGCGCACACACACTCACACATACACTTAGCTCTCCACCCCCACCCCCCTTCCCCTACAAACACCCACTCACTCAAGCAAAAACTGCTACCATTCGTAAAAACTTAACCTGTGGCCATATAATTGTATATACTATTAAAACATTTATGCTCGCTCGCACATACGCAAACGGGAACCTGCAATCAGAAGTGTGGGGGAAGCATGGAGTGCTGGGGAGGTACGAAGAATGGCCAATACCACGGATGATGTGAAGGAGACAGGGTCGGAGGAAGGTAACTGAAGGGTGGAGGAGTAGGCAGGGGGGGGGGGGGGGACAGATCTGTTGAACCATGGAGGCGGGGGAAAAGCACACTCGCGCGGCGCACATAGCGGACGGTCACTTTGGTTGGCTGGGAGACGGGTGACTGGACCCGTGCTGTTGTCACTGCCCGTACACACATCTGGCCGGCGGGGTCTTGGAGGGGCTTGCTGGAGGGGGGAGGGTGCAATAGGGACAGATGCTGTGTCAATAGTTTTGGTGTTATTTGGGGCAGCAGAGCGAGAGGCTGGCTGAACATTCTTGTGGTCACTCTGTGTACGCACAAGCGAGCTGGATGGTCTTAAAGGGGCTTCCTGGAGGGGGGAGGGGGGAGACGAATGAGAAGTGCGTAATCGGGACGGAAGGTTTGGGAATTCTGAGAGGGTGAATGGGGAAGGGAGGAGAGGGGATCTGGGACGTCGTGTGCTGTTGGTAACACGAGACGTGTGGCGTGTAGGGGTGGGTAGGAGGGCCTGTCGTCTACGGGGGAAGAGGCTTTGTGTTACACGTTCCACTCCCTTCCTGCTGGGTTGTGTTGAGTTGTAGTACAACGCCAGTCTCGGGGCACCACGCTGAGTGGTGAAGGTGGCACAATGGCTGATGAATTTAATCCCCATTGCTGAACAGGCCTCCTGAAGGTGGTCGTTGCTGGGGCGGATAATGGTGTTCAGAGGGTGCCGCCCTCTCGCCAGGATAATTGCAGAGGCCTGAAGTTGGGCTTTGGGGAAGACTCGGTGGCACTGCACAATGAGCTCTCGCCACTGCTGCGTTGATATTGCACCAGCTGGCTGTGATGCTAAGAGCTCGCTGCAGTCACCAGCCCCCACATGGAAGGTAGCCTGCATCACCGTGTGGGTGGGTGTCTGCTTTGCAAGCCACTGAGTCAGGCTGGGGACCGTCAGATTGTCGGCACATTCCAACTGAGCGCTGGCCCTAGGGATATCAATACCTCTTAGGGTGCAGTCACTCAGCAGTATTGTAGAGGTCTGTCTATCAAAGGAAACCTTATGAAGAGGGTGGGGAGGGACACATTGGGGAGATAATTTTTCAGGGAGAGGTGTTTTCTCACAAACGGGAAGTGGTTGGATATGTGAGTTAGAGGATTTCTCACATTGTGGGGATGGGTTGCCCTGTACTTTGTCACTGTGAGTTGTGTTAGTAGGGCTGAAGGGGGGTGGTGCATCCTGTGTGCAGTGAGAGAAGGGGGTGTGTTTTGTGTCTGGGGAGGATGGAGAGGTTGCTTTGTTGGGTGGCGGAGGAGTTTGAATGTGATTTACATTTATTTTTTATTGGTTGTTATGGTTTTGCGAGAGGATGATTTGTCATTGTCAGATGAAGACATGTGACTAAGTTGTGTAGATAGAGCGTCGAGTTCTATTTTGAAGGTCTGTCTGGTTTCCTGTAGTGTTGATCTGAGGGCAGAGATTTCGTCACGCAGGGACTGAGTGATCCTAAGGAATTCTTCCTTAGGCACACAGTCGTCATGACTACAGCTACAATCTGTGGGACTGTTGTCAGTGTTGGTGTCAGTCCCTTTCACTGAGCTGTCACAATCGTCTGTGTCGTTTGACGTTGTCATAGTGGTTTTGTTGTCAGTTGTCACACAGGTTTTGCTCAATGGGCCATTAGCCTCTAGTGACTTGTCTGAGTCAGTTGCTGGGTGCTTGTCGTCTTCCCTAGTGTCAGTCCCTGGTGTTGACGTGCTGTCTTCAGAATGATTGTCAGTGTTATCTGCTAGGGTTACACCGTTTGTCGTGCTAGTGAAAGGGGTTCTAATGTTTGTAATGTCTACTGCTGGTGTAATGTCATGAAAGGGAAAAGGGATGGAGCTGATGTCGTTTTCTGTCCCAAGGATGGATGGTGATCTAGGGCGAATCACTGAACGGTCATGGGGGGAAGGTAGACAAAGGGTGGTCGTGGTGTGTGGGATGGACAAGGGGTACACAACACAGGCGTTGGAAGAATTGCAGGGCGTGGAGACGGTGGAGAACAATCTTGCTACTTCCGAAGGGGGCGGCTCACATTTCAGCTCTACTGGGTGCTGTGTAGGCGTGTCTGCCTGAGCGGTGAGAGCTGCACAGCGCTTCTGCCGGTGTTCGCTACACACTGTAGCGACAGGGAGTGCTGCAGAGACTGATCGGTCGTGTGTTGATGCTGGCGCCGCGGTCAGCGTGTGTACAATGGCACGCAGTATTCTGAACTCATCATTGACCCAGTCTTGGCAGAGAGAGAGAGAGAGAGAGAGAGAGAGAGAGAGAGAGAGAGAGAGAGAGAGTATTTCAGACTTTATATGGTTTATTGTTCAGACATTGTGTCCATGCAATCAAGTGAGTTTTATATGAATATCAGCCTGAAGCTTTCATGTGACGTTGTTACACACACAATACTTTAGAAAACTCTCAAAGAGAAAACTCTCAGAGAGAGAGAGAGAGGAGAGAGAGAGAGAGGAGAGAGAGAGAGAGAGAGAACAGTTTTATTTGTTACGTTACTCATCAGTTATTTTTGCGTATTCAAATCTTTCTACTTAAAACTGTTCTTCTTACTTTCTTTGTGCATTTCTTCATTCAATCAGTGATTTGTTCATTCACACTTTCAATACTTAGAAATGCTTTATTTCTTTCTCTTTTAATTTTTTTTTCTTTACTTGTTTGTTTCTTTCTTTCTGTCTGTCTGTGTCTTTCTTTCTTTCTTTCTTGTGGCATTCAATGGAACAACACCAACCGTATACAATCCAACGAACATTCATGCGAGCATAAAAGCCGAATACACCAAGGCAGGTCAAATGAAAGAATGACTTCAGACTTCATTAGTAATTAACACCAAAAGAACTTAAAGTGAACAGCACAAGACGCACTGGACAAAGCAAATCACAATTGTCACATGGTTGATCGCTAGTTCAGACTTTTGGCATTACCTCCCCCTCCACACCTCTCACACACACACCACACATACTCTCTCTCTCTCTCTCTCTCTCTCTCCATAACCACATCACCACCCCTACCAATATTCTCCAACCCCTCCATCTGACGCACACCTATACAGAGGAGAGAGAGAGAGGAGAGAGAGAGAGAGAGAGAGAGAGAGAGAGAGAGAGAGAGATGTTTGATTAGTAGTTTATTCTCTGTCAACTGCAGAGCGAAAAGGAAAGTGAGACTTGGACTAAATATTCCCTATACGACAGTCAGGTAGGTCCCGTCAGAGCCCTCTTCCCCCTCCTCCAACCTTGCCCCACTTACCCCCCAGCCTCCCCCCCCACCTCCCCCAGCTTACCCACTCCAACCTCCCCCCAACTTACCCTCCCACCACCTTCCCCAACTAATCCCCCCCCCAACCTCCTCCCAATTTACCCCCTACCTCCCCGAAACGTCCACCTAGCCCCCCCCCCCCACCCCACCTCCCCTCCCGAACCTTCCTCAAGCCTTTCCCACCAACCTCCCCTCCCTCCCCTCAAGCCTACCTCGCAGTCCCTGACAGCTCTAATGCACGTTTTGCAAAGGGAAGAGGCCCAGACAGTGATTCACTTGTTTCCTAATCAAATTACAAGAAATTCTGATAACAAAATCCAAATTAAATATTGTCGCACTAATATTAGAAAATTTTCCTTTAGTAACAGAGTGGCACCGTATTGGAACAAACTACCTGCACACATTAAAAAAAGCAAAAGATTGAATACTTTTAAAAACCTTCTGGATACTAACGCAGAGTTAAATATGTTAAAATTCCAATTTGATTGACAGAATAGAGTAAAATATATCCTGAGCATATGCATGCATTATGCAACGACTGTTTATTATATAAATAAGATGATTGGGACACTAAAAGCTGTGAGGCTATCTAAAGTCCCAAGTGAACTGAACTGAACTGAACTGAACTGAAGGTGTCAAAGCTACTCCGCGCGTGATCTCATCTCACAAGTAATGCAAGTAAATGTAAAGTAGTTCATTATGGAAATAAAAACCCTAATTACAATTACAATATAAAGAATGATAGTGAATCTGTAACGTTAGAGAAAAGTGAGGAGGAGAAAGACCTCGGGGTGACTTTTGACTATAGACTGAAGTTCGACAGACATATTGGAAATGCCATCGCTAAAGCTAACAAGATGCTAGGTATTATCAAAAGATCCTGACCTATAGAGACAAAGACACACTCACTCGACTGTACAAGACTCTGGTTCGACCCCACTTGGAATATGGAAATACTATTTGGCACCCATTACTTAAAACGACAATCGATCAGTATAGAGCAAGTACAAAGGACAGCAACAAGATTAATAAAAAGTATCAGCCACTTAAGCTACGAGGATCGGTTAAGAAAACTACAGTTGCCATCATTGAAATTTAGAAGACTACGGGGTGATCTAATTCAAACATATAAAATACTCAATGGTTTAGATGATACAGAAAAAGAAAATTTTTTTTCACATAGTGAGTGACGAAAGAACAAGAAATTTATAAAACAAGTTTCTAGCAATGTTAGAAAAAATTCTTTTTCAAATAGGATTGCTCCTATTTGGTACAAATTAACAAAAGTAGCAAAAACTGCAAAGAACATTAATCTATTTTTAAAGACCTTCTGGAAAAAGAAAAAGGTATTATGGACAAAAAGTTCAAATATGATGTGTGACCATTGTCACGAAAAATGAAAATGCGCAATCCACACTGAAAAAAAAATCTAAAGAAAACAAGAAAGGCTAGGGCATCTAAAAAGCCGCGAGGCTTACTACGCCCTAAAGTCAAGTTCAAGTTCACAACATGTTTAAAGATTTCGCATCCTCCACCAATGAACGGCGCCGCGTGTAAACACGTGACGATGCCCGCCATCGCAAACGAACAGCGAATGAGAACTGGATTGACGAACACCGTTGCGCTAAACAGGAAAGGTGCAAAAGAAATGCTCTAAGACTTGAGTTGTGAAACTGTCTGCTGCTTCTTTGAAATAATGCCAGCTTCACCTACAAACATTGTGGAGTGACAAAGCCTTTGGAAAAAAAGAAAACTGGCCCGGGTCACGTTGATGGGATGAAAGAACAAAGCTCTGCTTGAATCGCCACAGCAAAGCAGTGCAGCCCGAAAGAAGATGTGGCCGACTTGATTGACCTACACCTTGGCCTAGATTCGATCAAATCCAAGCCATTTTTGGAGGTAAGATTTCAAGAAAAAAAATTGCTTTTGCTGAATATTTTCCTTTTCTCTCCCCCCCCCCCCCCCCTCCTCTCCCCCCCTCCCCTTTCTACGATTTCTTTTTCACCCCCTCCTCCCCACCTCCCTACCTCTCCCTGGCGAGCTCCTTCCTGTCACCACTCCCCAAACTTTAAAAATAAAATTGAACATGAAATGAGGCAGGGAACAGTGAACAATAACAACAAACAAGTAGGGTAACTTTTGCTCCCATAAGAAAGCCTAACTTGGAGTAACTTTCATTGAAGACTGGCACAGCCTTTTAAACTTGAAGAGTTTTCATATTTAAAATAATATTTTCTTAATTTTACGTTCCCATTTTCTTCATCTTCAAGTTCCCCCCCCCCCCCCCCCCTTTAAGTTCAAATCTTTACCAAGTCATTACTGTGATGATGGAAGGGTTGTTGGCCTGCACTTGTTTTTCCCCACTATTAGATCGTTCGTCTTTGAATTTGTCTGACTTTATTCAAGTTTAAAAGGCTGTGCCGGTCTTGAATAAAAGTTACTCTGAGTTAGGTTTTCTTATGGGAGCAAAAGTTACCCTACTTGTTTGTTGTTTATCAAAATAATAATTCAAGATACTGTCATTGTGGTTTGCAAATGTCAAGGGAAGCTGGGTCAACCTCGAAGCTCTTACCTCCAACACTCGCTCGCCTTCAGACAGGATTTCACTGCATCTTGTTTTGTTTCCATTGAAGATTAGCTATAGTGTTCACATTCTTGGAAAGGAGCGCTTTCAGAGAGAATTTTTTTTTATACGCGGGGTTTTGTTGAAAACGAAAGTTAACATTCCCATAGCCTTCTGGCCGTATAGGCTTTGACCTGTCAGAGGTCACTGTGTCTAAGGCCTGGCATGATGGAAGGCAGCACCCACTTTCTCTTTCCGCCCCCTTTAACCCTTCCTGGACAGAATCAGGTGTCCATTGACTGCGGGTGGAGAGGGTTTCATTGATGCTTGGTGGACAGAGGGTTTTCATGACTGCTGGTGGACAGAGGGTTTTCATTGACTGCTGGGTGGACAGGGTTTTCAGTGACTGCTGGGTGGACAGAGGGTTTTCATTGACTGCAGGGTGGACAGAGGTTTTTCATTGACTGCTGGGTGGACAGAGGGTTTTCAGTGACTGCTGGGTGGACAGAGGGTTTTCATTGACTGCTGGGTGGACAGAGGGTTTTTGATTGACTGCTGGGTGGACAGAGGGTTTTCATTGACTGCTGGGTGGACAGAGGGTTTCATTGATTGCTGGGTGGACAGAGGTTTTCATTGACTGCTGGTGGACAGAGGGTTTTCATTGATGCTGGGTGGACAGAGGTTTTCATTGACTGGTGGACAGAGGGTTTTCATTGACTGCTGGGTGGACAGAGGGTTTTCATTGACTTCTGGGTGGACAGTGGGTTTTCATTGACTGCTGGGTGGATAGAGGGTTTTCACTGGCTGCTGGGTGGACAGGAGGGTTTCCATTGACTGCTGGGTGGACAGAGGGTTTTCATTGATTGCGGAGTGGACAGAGGGTTTTCATTGACTGCTGGGTGGACAGAGGGTTTTCAATGCTGGAAAAACTTGAACCCCATGTGTGGTTCGAACTCCACCACTGTCAGCTCTGCAGGCAAGCGCTCTGACCATTTGGTGGTGGGTTTGGGGAAGGGGGGGGGGGGGGGGGGGGGGGGCTAAACTAGTCCATAATGTATTTCTACAACATCAACTGCATTTAATGAAAAGTTCTAGTTTAGACGGACTCTCTCTCTCTCTCTCTCTCTCTCTCTCTCTCTCTCTCTCTCTCTCTCTTTATGCAAAACAGTTTTTAAAAAATACACCAGCTGTCCAAGATAAAACATTTCATAGACTGCCATTCACGTAAAATATTTTTCACGCTTATATTGAATCCCATATAAATTATGCATCTACAATTTGGGATTCAGCAAGTAATCATATACTCAAACCTTTGTTTAGTCTTTATAGACGTTCCCTGAAAATTAGTTTTGTTAAAATCGGTAACGTTACCATACTCTGACTATACAGATCTGGATATTTTACCACTAAATTTGAAGCTTAAATTCAATAAAGCTTTCTTTATGTTTAACCCCTTCACTGCCACAGTATAATAGCACATTTGAATATCTGTATGCCATGGTAAAATTTAGCTATTTTGGGTAGGTTCAATAAAATAGTTACTGCTCACTTATTTCTTGACAGATCTCTTTGATTCTTTGCATGTTTTGTTGTTGTGCATTTGTCTACAATGTCCTTCAAAATGACTTGATTATGTTGATAATTAGTATAGCAGAAATTGACATAATTATAAAAAAATTTCCCAAATAACAGTTTTCGAGTATACACAAACACATTGCGCCAAATAGAATGAGTCAAAAACACTGAAAAAGTGGTCTTACTATTTATTGAATATCAGCACTAACACATGACAGTCATAAATCCCAAGGAATGTTGTTCTTGATGATAATCTGCTCATAACTGGGAGTACTATTTTTTAGGTAAAAAGGGGCATAATCATGCTTTTCACGGTATGTTCACTAACATGTACATTATTCATCCATTTGTTGAGTTATTTGTTAGATTTTTTTGTGAATTACTTACTTGTACCCTTGTCTACAATTTCACATCATTCTAATTTGGTTTTGTTGGTTATGATGATGGTACACACTAATAACGTGATGAAACAGTTTTTGTTTTGTTTTCAGTGTGAGAGTTCTTAGAACAATTGAGCATGTTAAAGTTGTTGGTGTTAGCTCAACAACATTACAGACACCTTGGATTTGTATTGTCAATAAATGTCCCTCTGTGTAACAATCTGTATGTTACTGGGGGTGTACCCCAATTCTACTAGAAAGGGGCATAATTTTACTATTTGGGGTAGGTTCAGTACCTCAGTCACTGCTGTTTCTTTACATATGACTTAGATTTTATGGCTTCTCTTTTCTTATACCACAAGCTTTGATGCTATATAACAATAATGTAGTTTTGTTGGCCATTAGGGGATGGACAGGGATATATATATATATATTGGTGGTTTTACAAAAAGAACAGTTTTCAAGTATACATAAACAAATTGCACCATATAAAATCAGTGTAAACAATGAAAAAGTGGTGTGACTAATTATTCAACATCAGCACTAACACACGACAGTCATATAAATCCCAAGGAATGTATTCTTGATGACAATCTGCTCATAATTGGGGGTACTATTTGTTGGGTAAAAAGGGGCATAATCATGCTTTTCACGGTATGTTCACTAACATGTACATTATTCATCCGTTTGTTGAGTTATTTGTTAGATTTTTTATGGATTACTTCTTATACCCTTGTCTACAATTTCACATCATTCTATTTTGGTTTTGTTGGTTATGATGATGGTTCACACTAATAACATGTGATAAAACAGTTTTTGTTTTGTTTTCAGTGTGAGAATTTTAGAACAGTTGAGCAAATAAAAGCCCACTAAACACAGCAAAAATACCTTTTGGTGGTAGCTCAACAACATTACAAACATCTGGGATTTGTATTGTTGTCAATAAATGTCCCTCTGTGTAACAATCTGTATGTTACTGGGGGTACCCCAATTCTACTAGAAAGGGGCATAATTTTACTATTTGGGGTAGGTTCAATACCTCAATCACTGCTTATTTATTTGTTGACATGACTTAGATTTTATGGCTTCTCTTTCCTTTTACCCAAGCTATGATGCTATATAATGTAGTTTTGTTGGCCATTAGGGAATGGACAGGGATGTAACAAATGGTGGTTTTACAAGAAAAGAACAGTTTCTGAACACATACACATGTTACAACACATAAAACCTGTAAAACACTGAATAAAAACTTCTGTTAGTGTTTACTCAGCATCACTGTAAGTATACAGTGTGGTCCAAATTGTTATAGTATAATACTTATTGGTAAATGTTCAAAATGACAACCATGGAAAAAACGTCTGAAGAAAAAAATAAACAATTGTCTGTTGAAAAGAAAAAAGAAAAACACACACACATTGCATGCATTTGTTATCAAACAAAACAGTGTAGGAACTGTGTTAGTTTTTGTATAAATACTTACATTACTGCCACCCTGTTCTATGTAGGAATCCATCACTTGCCATACAAAGTCTTGGACATAATCCTCAGGTTGTCTGCATTCCCTGCTTCATAATTTTAGGGGACGGTGCTCTTTTTTTTTTTTTTATGTCTGTCCAAATCATGGTTCAAAGAAACACACACTGAGATTACTCCACATGGTCAGATTCTTTCACTGATGGCACTTGGTCTGGTCACAGCATTGACAAAATCATGAACACACGCACAGGTGAGAAAAAACAGCAACTGTAGAATGTCCCCCCCCCCCCCCACCAAAAAAAAAAAAAAAAAAATTCCGGAACTTTTCATGCAGATGATCCAGAATGGGTTGAATCTTGTAGAGCCGTCGTACCCATGGATCACCTTCAACTGGCATGGCTGCATTGTCGTTGAAATGCAGAAACTGAAGAAGAATCTGAAATACAGAATAAAAGTTTCAAGAGTGAAGTAAGCAGACCCACAATTGGCACACACACACCACACCCACCACACACACACACACACACACAACAACCACACAGTGCAGACCACATGGCACACACACACACACACACACACACACACACACACACACACACACACAACATAACACAACAACCACCACAAACACACAAGCACCCACGCACACACACAACACCACACACACACACACACACACACACACACCACACATACCACATTGCACAAACACACACTAACAGTACACACACACACACAGTAAAACACCACAATGATACAAAACAAAACAATCGCATGACTCACAAATGAACAAACATTGACCAACTTGCATACAGAAATAATAAGCAGTCACAGTGCAGCACACACACACACACACACACACACACACACACACACACACACACACACAAACACAAACAACCCACATGCAACACACACACCCCACACACACACACACACACACCACACACACACACACACACAACACACACACACACACACACACACACATACACATATGCACAAACACACACTAACAGTATCACACACACATGAATGTAAAAACACCACAATGATACAAAACAAAAAATCTGCTGTGGATGAGTGCTTCTGTGTTTTACAAAATGAACAAACTTATATGGAAAACTTGCATACAGAAATAAATAATGCTTAGGTGCACACACACACACACACACACCACACACACACACACACACACACACACACACACAACACAGTCCCACTACCCATACATCATTTGCCATAAGGGCATAGGAATTAGGGCAAAACAGAACATACAAAAATGAATAGTCAAGAATGAAGAATCATGTATAAAACAATACAACAACAAAACAAACACACATAAGAAAAAGCACTGAATGGTAAAAACACCACAGTGATACAAAACAAAAAATCTGCTGTGGATGAGTGCTTCTGTGTTTTACAAAATGAACAAACTTATATGGAAAACTTGCATACAGAAATAAATAATGCTTAGGTGCACACACACACACACACACACACACACACACACACACACACACACACACACACACAGTCCCACCTACCCATACAGTCATTATTTGCCATAATTGTGTGGTTTCAGTAGGAATTAGGGCAAAGAAGAGAATACAGAAAATGAATAGTCAAGGAATGAAGAATCATGTAGTCAAAAAAACAACAACAAAAAAACAACATAAGAAAAAAAGAGCTACTTGCTTGAAACCGGTTTCTGGTCATGAAGGAACTGAAGACTGGAACTTTGTACAGCTGAAAATTGGCACAGTTGACTATCAGACCAGAATTCCCAGTCAAAACAACAGCAAGGTGAAGGTGTGCACCTCTTTCTTGCCATTCTTTGATCAGCTGTTGCTGACCATGCCCATGCCACGCCCCCGGCCGCTTCCACGGGACCTTCACCGTCGTCCTGAGCCCGTACCACGTCCATGACCCGTTTGTCAAGAAAGGAGGGGGTGCAGTGCTCGTTGATGGCAGGGTTCGGCAATTTCCGCTACGTCACCCACGCTAACGGCACTTTCTTTACTGCGTCTTGTGTACAGAACAATGAAGCCACGTCATCACCAGCATGTATCTCCGATAAAAGTGGATGGTGCTGATTCCCATCCGTCTCCTCCTCATCGCTAGTATCAGGATCTGATCCTCAAAGGTCTTCTTCATCACTTTCTTTATAAGTTAGAACGTGATCTAAAACATTCAAGCGCAGTGTAAGCTTGAAAACGGAACGCGTTCTAAGTGCTAGGTTGAGCTGCCATCTTGAATATGCTTATCAGCTGATACCTCTCAGCTCGCAATTTGCATATCATGTGGTCAGTTGGCCGGTCGCGTGAAGGGAAAGGGGCCGTACCTTGACATCAGTAGAAGAAGTGAAACATTTTAGAGGGTCGTCTCCCAAGTAGATTTTTCTGCTTTCCATGATGAAGTTACTACGAAGCGTACTCGTATATGGGCGTAGCAATTTTTGGTTTTCACTACGAACGTTACTTGTAGCAGGCAGGGAAGGGGCTAAGATTCTTTCAGGTCATGCTCCCCCTTCAATTACAGAGAAATTTAGATTTAATGAAAATCGCCATATTCATAAAATTGTAATACCCCGTCCAGAATAGATATGTTTAAAACCAGTCTTCACTACTCTGGCGGCTTCTTGTGGAACCGCATTTCACCCTCTCTTGATGTTCATGCCAGCATATATAGCTTTAAAAGGGCACTTCATACCCAACTTATGACTGAATTTTCCAATTCATGCTCTTAAACTCTCTCTCTCTCTCTCTCTCTCTCTCTCTCTCTCTCTCTCTCTCTGAACTGGTCTCTCCTAACTATTGTTCCAAAGGTGCTGCTTGTCAAGTGTAAATTTTTGTCTTTTGTCTTTGCTTACACGATGGGGTGCCTGTTCAGTGATTTTTTTTTTCTTTTTCCAGAAATGTGTGTTATAATTTCATTGTTGTGATAATGTTTATTGTATATATTTATCT
>JAMYXO010005154.1:0-10000 GCA_033310375.1 Conus canariensis | reverse complement strand
TCGTCTCTCTCTCTCTCTTCTCTCTCCTCCTCCCGCTCCTCCGCCCCTCCTCTCTGATCACTCTCTCGTCTCTCTCTCTTTCTCCTTCTGGTGTGTGTGTGTGTGTGGTGTGTTGAGTGTGTGTGTGTGTGTGGTGTGTGTGTCGTGTGTGTGTGTGTGTTATGTGGGTGTGAAATTATGGATGTTAATATGAGCATCTTGATATGTGCTATGATTAATATTATTGATGCTCCAGCTTGAAATTCAATCTAGTCCGTGGTCCAGTTCTGTTATAGGGCATGATAACCATTTTGTTTATTCCCAATGATTCAAATACGTGTAGAGATACATAAAGGGTGGTTTTGGGCACTCATGTAAAAAAGGACAGAAAAGCGAAAAGCCAGAGTAGAAGAAAGGGAGAGCAAGAGGAAAAGGGGGGGGGGGGGGGGGGGGGGGGGGGGGGGGGGGGAGGGGGGGGGGGGGGGGGGGGGGGGGCGGGGGGGGGGGGGGGGGGGGGGGATGGGGGGGGGGGGGGGGGGGGGGGGGGGGGGGGGGGGGGGGGGGGGGGGGGGGGGGGGGGGGGGGGGGGGGGGGGGGGGGGGGGGGGGGGGGAGGGGGGGGGGGGGGGGGGGGGGGGGGGGGGGGGGGGGGGGGGTGGGGGGGGGGGGGGGGGGGGGAGGGGGGGGGGGGGGGGGGGGGGGGGGGGGGGGTGGGGGGGGGGGGGGGGGGGGGGGGGGGGGGGGGGGGGGGGGGGGGGGGGGGGGGGGGGGGGGGGGGGGGGGGGGGGGGGGGGGAGGGGGGGGGGGGGGGGCGGGGGGGGGGGGAGGGGGGGGGGGGGGGGGGGTGGGGGGGGGGGGGGGGGGGGGGGGGGGGGGGGGGGGGGGGGGGGGGGGGGGGGGGGGGGGGGGGGGGGGGGGGGGGGGGGGGGGGGGGGGGGGGGGGGGGGGGGGGGGGGGGGGGGGGGGGGGGGGGGGGGGCGGGGGGGGGGGGGGGGGGGGGGGGGGGGGGGGGGGGGGGGGGGGGGGGGGGGGGGGGGGGGGGGGGGGGGGGGGGGGGGGGGGGGGGGAGGGGGGGGGGGGGGGGGGGGGGGGGGGGGGGGGGGGGGGGGGGGGGGGGGGGGGGGGGGGGGGGGGGGGGGGGGGGGGGGGGGGGGGGGGGGGGGGGGGGGGGGGGGGGGGGGGGCGGGGGGGGGGGGGGGGGGGGGGGGGGGGGGGGGGGGGGGGGGGGGGGGGGGGGGGGGGGGGGGGGGGGGGGGGGGGTGGGGGGGGGGGGGGGGGGGGGGGGGGGGGGGGGGGGGGGGGGGGGGGGGGGGGGGGGGGGGGGGGGGGGGGGGGGGGGGGGGGGGGGGGGGGGGGGGGGGGGGGGGGGGTGGGGGGGGGGGGGGGGGGGGGGGGGGGGGGGGGGGGGGGGGGGGGGGGGGGGGGGGGGGGGGGGGGGGGGGGGGGGGGGGGGGGGGGGGGGGGGGGGGGGGGGGGGGGGGGGGGGGGGGGGGGGGGGGGGGGGGGGGGGGGGGGGGGGGGGGGGGGGGGGGGGGGGGGGGGGGGGGGGGGGGGGGGGGGGGGGGGGGGGGGGGGGGGGGGGGGGGGGGGGGGGGGGGGGGGGGGGGGGGGGGGGGGGGGGGGGGGGGGGGGGGGGGGGGGGGGGGGGGGGGGGGGGGGGGGGGGGGGGGGGGGGGGGGGGGGGGGGGGGGGGGGGGGGGGGGGGGGGTGGGGGGGGGGGGGGGGGGGGGGGGGGGGGGGGGGGGGGGGGTGGGGGGGGGGGGGGGGGGGGGGGGGGGGGGGGGGGGGGGGGGGGGGGGGGGGGGGGGGGGGGGGGGGGGGGGGGGGGGGGGGGGGGGGGGGGGGGGGGGGGGGGGGGGGGGGGGGGGGGTGGGGGGGGGCGGGGGGGGGGGGGGGGGGGGGGGGGGGGGGACAACAAAAAAAAAAATTGGTAAAAAAAATGGATACTGACCATGCAAGGAATGGGCAGACAATGCATACAGAGAGGGGCCGCGCGGTATAAGGTGTGACGGTGGCCGTGTCACGCAATTGAGCTTTTTGTCCATTTCTCGGCACGATTTTAGGAACATCTTGAGCAAAAGGAGTCAGCAAGGAGTGGCGAACGTCCAGTAAACTAGTGACACAATCTCTACGACCTTCCGTTTAGTATAGTAATATGTGTTTTTTTCATCCCTGTCAGAAAAGTCTATGTTTGGATTTGCGCTGTTACACCAGATAAGGTCGAAGGAATAAGTTTTTTCACTTTCTTATTTACCGGTATTTTTGTTATTATGCTTCCGTCTCTCTCCTCTCTTTCCTCTCTCTCCTCTCTCTCTCTTCTCTCTCCCTCTCTCGTCTCTCTTCTCTCCGCCCTCGAGCCTCCCGCGCCTTCTCTCTCTCTGTGTTAGTGTGTGCTCTAATTCTCCTCTCTCTCTCTCTCCCGCTCGATCTTCCTCTCTCTCTCCCTTCCTCTCTCCACTCTGCCCCCTGTCTCTCTCGCTCTCTGTTAGTGTATGCTCTTAATTCTCTCTCTCTCTCTCTCCTCCCTCGTCTCTCTCTCTTCTCTCTCTCGTCACTCACTTCTCTCGCTCCGTTTCCCTTTCCTTCTTAGTTGTCCATAATCATATTCCCGTGATTTTTTTTGTTCTACCTTCATTATTTCTTGCAGGGTTTTTTGATTCTGTACAATAAATCAAACTTGTCAATGCATATCTCAGCGCCCATGTTTCCTAAGAAAACAAACAGCTGGTTCCCAGTTGTTTCAGCAACTAACTCCCAATGCCCGTGTCTGTGGCATTAATAGATCAGCTCATGCGTCCTGAATCATGCGTTTTACTTCAGACTTTCTGCGGCAATGTACGTACTTCCTCCCTAAATCTCCTCTGTCCTTTTCAATCACCTTCAATCCAGCCTAGCATACACATCCATCATTCAGGGTTCTTGTTTCTTCTGGAGGTGGCCCAACGGCTGCAGACCTAAACGAGTTCCGGGAAAATTGAGGAAATGATTTCCATCACCTGTGGAAAGGCGAAAAGGAAGAGTTTTACAGGATAATCCTTGGATAACACCAAGTTAATCATGTGAAAACCCGTGCATGTGGTCAAGAAATCTTATTGGCCCGCGTGGTCTAGGGGGATGTCGTATCATTGAAACCCTATTGTCTGTCCTGTAATGCAGCCCTGCAGACACCTAAGGAGGATACACATATAAAAGACTAGTGAAATGAGCAAGAGCATACTCAGAAAAATAATTGAAAAAGGAATGTAGTCGGCTGGAATGTTTTGCCGTGGATGGAAGAAGCAGCGCTCTTTGTCTTGGATGTAAATGGCAACAAACTATAACGTTTTCGGAACACGTGGCTGTGAGATAGTTTTGGAGCTGGTGAGCGAAAAATACAGAAAAGCGAGATGCGTTTGAGAGAGAAGTACGAATGGGGATCTGGGTGGAAGGTGGATAAATACCTGAATGAAGACCTCTGTTTGGGGCAAGATTGGACATTGTCTTTTCCTTTGCCAAATTAACTCTTTTTGGTTTTGAGAGTTGAAGCTGAGATATATACCTGAATGAAGACCTTTTGGTTTTGGCAAGATTTGGACATTGACTTTTCCTTTGCAAATTAACCACTTTTTGGTTTTGAGAGTTGAAATGCTGAGATATATACCTGTGAAATGGGAATACCTTCTGTTTGTGCAAGATTAGGACCTTTCCTTTTCCTTTGCCAAATACCACTTTTTGTTTGAGAGTTGAAATGCTTGATTACTCACCTCACTTGAAAAAACTGTTTTTGCCATTTTCTCCTATTAAACGAATTAATGCAGTAGAGCAAGTAGATTTCATGCTTGTTTATATAGATACACTATTAGGTTCCTATAAAGCAGAAAACAGAACAAAGTAGATTTCATGCTTTGCGTTTATATAATTACTATGTAAGGGTCTATTAAAGCCAAAAACAGAGCAAATAGATTTCATGCTTGTTTATATATATACTTATGTGGGTCTATTTAGCTGCCTCCATCTATTAAACGCCCATCAATTTATGACAATGTAAACCATTTTGGGAAAGGACTATAAACAACCAATTTTGGGAAAGGAATATAAACTGATGTTTACTCATTCAACAGTAATACAAGGACTGGGTAGGGATCCCACAGAACTCTTTTTTTTTCATTCACAAAAGAAGAAAGATAACCAGTGTGGCTATGTCTTGCAATGTTCTCGCACACCCATAGTTTTACATTAATTTCTCTTTACCCTTCATTCTTTTTATTCAGAATAAATAATTCTAATACACAGTCACTGTTTTCATTGGAAATTCACCACACACCGATACATCGTCAGTCTTGTACGAAAACAGTGTTCTTAAATTGTTATTAAGCACACAATTGGGCTGTATCAGAATCAATAGCAGCAATAACTAACCAGTACAACAGCAGCAGCAGCAAGCAGCAGCACAGCAGCAGCAGCAGCAGCAGCAGCAGCAGCTCAGTAAACGGAAAAATCAGCAGGAGTAGCAACAAAACAGCAAGTGACAACGTCCACAATCACTCACATCTGAAACGAGAAAGTGTGTGTGTGGGTGTGGTGTGTTGTTTGTTTGTGGTGTTGTGTGTGTGGTGGTGGTGAGTGGTGTTGAGTGTGTGTGTGTGTGTGTGTGTGTGGGTGTGTGTGTGTGTGTGCGTTGTGTGTGTGTGTGGACCCGCGCGCGCCGCAATGTGACTTGAGCTTGGCCTGCTTAGGAGCTTATGGAGAATTAGACTTTAACCAAAGTGTAAGTCAACTTTGTCACTTAATATGTCATTGAAAATCCTTCTTTTGGATGCTTCAACCGAAAATGCAGAACCACAGAAGTCATTTACTGTAGACCTTGGCCAAATCCGAAAGGAATCGGCAACCACGAATTGTTGAACGAAAACAAAATCAACTGAATAGTGCCACATGTATACACACAGCAACAGAAATGCCTAACATACTCTTTTTAAAATGTTCGTAACCGGTGTTCAAAAACATTCTTTTAGATTAAGAGAGGAATCACACAAATGACATAACATAAACAGAATACAGCCTCCATGTTTTGAATCATATTGTTCGTATCTACTAACATGGCACTCCACCGAACACACACACAACACAACACACACCCACACACACACACACACACACACACACACACACAACACACACACACACACACACACAAAAAGAAACACAAAGGGCATATAAAGATAAATAGAAATCAAGCAATTAAACTGTCCATAGCCTTCAAATTCGAAAAGAAACCAACTTCCAGTAAAAAGAATGCTGGACCATTAAGATCTTTGTTTTCTGCTGACGGTCATCAACAGGTTGTCAATCAAAAAATTTGTTTGTCGTTCCCAATTCGAATGATAAAAATGGCGGAGACTAATGTCTAATGAACAATAGCAGGATGGGTGTCATCGACTTGAAAAGTATCTTTATGAATGAAAATAGGTAGATAATTGTCGTAAAGGAGGATTTCCATTCACCCATTTTCTTCAGTCATCATAAGAGAAACCAGTATTACAAATGACTATTGATGATTCTAGTAGTGGTGATGCGAACTATCTTTGTGCGCGCTTGTGAGCGCGCGCGTGTGTGTAAGAATGCCGTGTGTGTGGTGTGTGTGTGTGTGTGTGTGTGTGTGTGTGTTGTGTGTGTGTGTGTGTGTGTGTGCATGCATGCTAGAGTCAGAGTTGATAAATGTAGATTTTCATCCCGTGCAGGTAACAGGTCTTGTGAAATCATCTATAGTATGCCATTGTGCATGTTGTTCTATCACAAAAAGCTGTAAATTCGTATTGCCCTTTTTTTTTATTTCACACTTGAATTGGAAAAGAATTGAATCCTTTCAGTTTTACCATAGTTTGTTTTTCATTACCATCTTTCTTGTGTTGTTATTCTTGTTGTTTCATTTTCTTGTTTGTTAACCTTAATGTCCTTTCTCTTTTCTCTCTGCCCCCGTTCTTAACTGTTTCTTTTTCTGACTTTCTTTATTCTTGATTTATTCTTTAGATCATGCGCATTAATCACCAGCTAGTCAGGCTTTTGTACATTTTATTTTTATTCTCTGGTTCACGTAGGCGTGCATTCTCACACACAGACATACTCACCCACATACAAGTACACAAGTACGCACAAACACATAGAGTTCACATTACAACCATTACCATCATTACCAGTTATCGGAGGCACTGTCTGAGTTTCTTCAAGACATAAAAGAAAAGAAAAACAGGAAGATGGCCACCTGTCTTGCAACAGTTACTTCTCCTTTTCGTGTCAAGGAAAGAACAACAACTCCGAAACCAATCAACGCCATTCCGCTATCATCCAGAAGACAGTCGTCTCCCCCCCCCCCCCCGTCCTCCCCTTTCCGTCTTTCGCCAAAAAAAACAAAAACAAAAACAAAAAAAATTGGAAGGGACAATCTTGCATCTGGCTGTCTTCCGGTGACTTGGTCTAAAGATAAAAATCCTGATTGGCCAACCCATGTTTTTTTCTTTTGAAGCTAAAAACGTTTTATATCCAGATTTTTTTCACGTTCTAAAATTTTGTTTCTTTGTTCATTAATTTGTAAAACGTCATGCTAATTTGCTTGGAGAATAATGAGATTTCAAAAACAGCGACAATATTCTGTTTATCATTGAGTAACGATTGTCAGTTCTTCCAAAAAAAATGAACAAAATGAATAAGCAATCTCAAACTGCTTTTTTTTCATCAAGTGCATACAAACTGGCACTTCTCAGTTGACCCTTTAAAAGTCAGATAGCAAAGGAAAGCAAGGAAAGTGATCACTGAAATGATGGTTTGAACATTGGCGAAAGCTGAATCCTTAAGGGTTGGGTCAAATCCAAAAGAACATTTGGGTTTGCTGATGTACGTCCTTCCCTGTCATCTTTGCCCAGTGATTTCACCATTCTTTTTGGATAATATATAATTATACTGCTGTAGGAGAAGCAAGAGCAGATGCAAGATGAAACCTGGGTTTGGCTGTTTTCCAATTAACCCTTTGTATGGCCAGAGAGGGAAGGCAACCAGAAACTACTGACAGGAAAACACGGCTACATCATGGTGTCACTCTCTATGGGGACGATGGAGTCAGTGGCGTGGAGTCAAGCCACTGAGATACCATAAAAGACTGAACAGCTCAAACAACAATAATAAACAAACAAAAATAAGCAAACGCCAATCTTCACGTTGGTGAAACGAGACTACATCTTGTATTAATCCCCTCTCAAAATGATGTCAACAGAATTTCAAATTCTTCTCCCCTTTGAGAAAAAAAAACGGTTGATGCCGACAAAAAGCCTGGTGTTATTTGTTTTCTGAACATGTCGTGATGGAGTGGCGGAGGGGGGGGGGGGATAGGAGGAAGTGGTACCAGGGTGAGGTAAAAGGGTCTTTGTTGTCTGTTGCTCTGTTTGTCAGACTACATCTCTATAAATGAAGCTTGTCTGTTGCTCTGTTTGTCGGACTATTTTTTGTCTGGCAAGATACTGGTAGGAATTTCTTATCTTTTTAGAATCTTTTTATGCTGCTACCTCACACACAACACACGCACACACACACACACACACACACACACACACACACACACACACACACACACACACACACACACGCGCCGCGCGCGATAAAGCGTGCTCGCGAGCGCGTGTGCGCGTACACACATATACACGCACGCACACATAGTTATGTATAACATATAGTTACATCAATCTATCTATCTTTCTATCTATCTATCTATCTATCTATCTATCTATCTATCTATCTATCTATCTATCGAGCTAGCTATCTATCTATCGAGCTAGCTAGCTGTCTGTGTGGGGGCTGTACATATATGTATATATTTTGTGCATTGTGTTTGGTGTGTGTTGGTGTGGGTTGTGTGTGTGTGTGTGTGTGTGGGTGTGTGTGTGTGGTTTGTGTTAAAGACGGACGATAAGATGTATGGGTTGAATGCATTGCATGGCATCTTCCTTTATGATGTTCTATGGCACTGTGGTGTGTATCTATGTGCTTTGTTTCTATGGCAACTGTGGGTTGTATCAACTTTGCTTTGTTCTATGGCACTGTGGTGTTTATCATGTTGCTTTTGTCGATGGCACTGTGTGTGTTAGCATGTTGCTTTTTTCGATGGCACTGCTGGTGGTGTTGCATCATGTTGCTTTTCTATTCACTGTGGTGTTGTATCACGTGCGTTGTTCTATGGCACTGTGGTGTTTTGTATCATTGCTTTGGTTCTATGGCACTGTGTATGCTACCTGTTGCTTTGTTCTATGGCACTCTGTGGTGTTAACTGTGACTTTGTTCTATGCACTGTGGTGTTGTAATCACGTTGCTTTTTTTTCTAATGCAACTGGTGTTGCTTCATGTTGCTTTGTTCTAATGGCACTGTGGGGTTGCATCATGTTGCTTTGTTTCTAATGGCACGTGATGTTTGTATCACGTTGCTTTGTGTCTAGGGCACTGGGTTTGTAATCATCGTTTGCGTTGTGGCTATGGCACTGTGGTGTTGTATCACATTGCTTTGTTCTATGCACTGGGTGTTTATCATGTTGCTTTTGTTCTATGGCACATGGTGTTGTAGTCATGTGCTTTGTTTCATGCATCTGTGGTGTGTGTTATCACGTTGCTTTGTTCTATGGCACTGTGGTGTTTGTATCATTTGCTTTTCTATGGCACTGCGGTGTTTGTATCACGTTTGCTCTCTAGCATAGTATACATTTAGCGTATTCTGCTTGATCAACGTCTCTAAATGTGAGTAGTATCCCAGAGAAAGCGCAACCATCATAGTCAACACTTTCTGTCTGCATCTTACATGTTTAGTGCCAAAGTAAATTGGAGTTACACAAAGCGTGAGAGTAACTTGCATATCAGACTGAACATCAAGTCTGAACGTCTATACTTAAGATATCCATCCTCTCGAACGTATAGGAAAGACAATATTGGCTGGAAAGGGCCAGAAAAGCTAGATGTACACAAACAACCGATTTGGTAACTGTCTTCGTATTCAGGGGGGTGCATTTCCCAAAATGAATCACTTGTCGAACCCTTGATTTAAATAACCCCCCTGTGTATTCCCTTTAAATTTCAAAGCTGCTTTATTGCATATACGTACACGCCTTTTACCATCAAGGGTATGGAAAATAACTGGTATAGCAACAAAACCCACTTAAATTTCCCCAAAGTTTTAAACTCTTTCGAAACAGGCCAAGGCTTACTAAAGTGACACTCCGCAGACAATCAAGGGCGTGACAAAATGCTTTGCCTATTACCCAAGAAACATTTGCTTAACCCAACCATGTGTTTCAAAAACAAAGTCTAGTAAGGGCCCCCCCTTCTTCCCTCTTTCCCTCCCCCCCCCCCCCCCTCTGTCTGTCTGTCTTTGTCGTCTGTCCCCTCGTCTCTTCTCTCTCTCTCTCCTTCTTTTAATAAGAAAAAATTTTCCCAAAAAAGTCTGCTCCATCAGTGGTTAAATCCTTTACATCCACACCGCTGTAGGGCCAATTTTAGGGACAATCCTCCAGATGAAATGTTTCTGTAAAAGGAAAACGGGAATGACGACTTCAAAACTGAACAGGAAGTCAATTCTTCCCCGGACGTCTCCCAAAACTGCGATCCCTTTGACTTACATGACGTTACATGACTTATACAACTGGACAAAATACCAATTGTAACGTTTTTTAGTAACCGCCGAGTGTGGAGGTTGGTACCAGTCCTTTTGAGAGGGTTGATGGGATATGCATTGAAGTCTGTTACTACTCAGAAAAAAATTGCATAAAAAAAAGGCAAAAAAAAAAGTTAGAGGGAAAATATAAGAAAGGGATGGAAAAAGAAAAGGAAAAAAAACATCAGGAAGGAAAGGGAAAAAAAGAAAAGGGGGAAAAAAAAGAACGAAGAAAAAAAAAGAAAAAGGAAAAAGAAAAAGAAAAATGAAAAAGGAAAAAAATGACAATAATATGACAGTGTTTTAATTCTTCCAAGAGTTTATTTGGCAAACACCCCCAAAAACACCACCACACACA
>JAMYXO010005153.1:0-16033 GCA_033310375.1 Conus canariensis | reverse complement strand
ACAAGGGCCCAAACTGACAAAAACCCCCCGTGTTCATTTTGGACGGGACGAATCCCCCCTCACAAAAGCCAAAAAGTTGAAGACAGTCGAAGACAACCCTTTGCCCCTTTGGCCCCAACCCTGAAGTTTTCCCAAATTGAAAAGCCTTTCGCGCATTCGGGCCAGGGACGAACTTTTACTCTCCCCCCGTTTAAGTTGTGACCTTGTTCCCTTCCCCCCCCCCCCCCCCCCCCCCCCAATTCCCTCCCTTCCCGTTTCCCCCTTTTTAAACCCCCACAAACAGACGAAGTGCGTGGTTTTTTGGGCCGCGGCGGCCGGGGTTTGTGTGTGTGTGTGTGTGTGGGGTGTGTGTGTGTGTGGGGGGGTGTGTGTGTAGCTGAGGGGGGGGTACAGAGAAAGGAAAAGGAAAAAAGGGGAGGGGGAAAGTGTGTGCCCGTGTGTGTTTGTTTTTGGGTTTTGGGGGTTGGGGGGGTTGGGGGTGTGCGCGCGGGGAGGGGGGGGGGGTTTGTGGGGGGGGGGCCTAAGGCGGGGGGGTTTATTTAAATTTTTTCAATACCCTCCCAAAAACTACAGAAATTGGGGTTTGGGGCAAACAAAAGGGGGGTTTTGTGGGTTTGCCCAAAAAGGGGTTTTTTTCTGGCAAGGGCCTTTTTTGGGGAAAACAAGGGGGGGGGGTGGTTGGGCGGTTTTTTGGTTAAAAAACCCAACAAAAAACAACAAACAGAAAAAATAAAAATTTTCCGATTCGGGCTCCCCCAACCTCCGGCCAGCCCCAAAAAAAAACCCCCTTAAAAGGGAGTTTGGTGGGGGGGGAAAAAAACCAGAATAGGGATTTTAAAATTTGTTTCTTATAAGTAAAAAAAATTTCTTTTTTTATTTGGTTTCTGGGGGTTTTCCCCTTTTAAATGTTTTCCAAACAAAATTGGGGCAAAATTCGGGTTTTTAAATTTAATTTGGCTTTTGGGATTTAGTTTTTTTAAACCCTTTGGGGGGTTTTTTTGATCGTTTTAATTTTAAATCTTTTTCCAACCTTACATTCATAAAAATGCGTCTTTTGCCCTTTCATGTGAAAAAAAAACCAGGGTTTCTTTAATTTTTTTCCCCCTAAATCCCCCCCCCCCCCCCCCCCCCCCCCCCTTAAATTTTTATATTTTTGGTTTTACCCTTTAGTTGTCTTAAAGAAGCGTTTCCCCCCCAAAAATTTTCCCCATAAAAATTAAATAGTTTTGGGTTTTCCCCAAACTTTTCGGGGGTACTAAAGGGGTTTGGGGGAGGGCTTTTTTGCAAGCCCAAGACAACACATTATAAACAAAGCTTTTAAATTTCAGCAAGGGCCCGGGACCCGTCCTTTTTTTAAAACTGTAAAGGTCTCCCTATGTTTAACCAAAAAAAAAATTTTAAAACACCCCTTTCGCCCCGGCCTTTTGGTTTTTCTCTCCCCCGGGCTCCCCGGGCCCCGGTTTCTGTCCGAAGGGGGGCTTTTCCTAAACGTTTTTGCTAATAGGGGAGGGGGCCCTGTTTGGGTTTTACGGAAACCTTTATTTGGGGGGAGGCCGCCCCAAAAAATTTTAACTGTAAGGGAAAGGCACTTGGGGGGTTGGAAAAGAAGGGGGGGTTGCTGACTTATTCAAAAGGGAAAAGGGGAAAAATTTTTTTAAAGGGTTTTAAAAAAATTTTAAAGGGTTTTTTAAAAAAAACCCAAGGTTTTTTTAAAATTAAAAGGGTTTTTAAGGTTTTAATTGGTAAAGTTTAAATTAAGGGGGGTTTCCCCAAGGGTTTTAATTAAAAATCTTGGGGGTTTTTTCCCAAAATTTTAATTCTAGTTTTAAATAAGGGCGAAAATTAAGTTCTTATCAAGTCGTCACCCAATTTCTTTTTTTAATTTTTCCCTAAAGTCGTCATGAATCGTTATAAAGTTCTTATTCAAGTCACTTATTTTTTTTTATTAAGTTTTTTGAAATATTACGAATTAAAATGGATCAAAATGAGATTTTGTTGTTGGCAGTTTTGGTTTTCTTTTTTGTTAGTTTTTTGTATTTGTGGCTGTGTTTTTTGGGCTCCCTTTGGGGTTTTGCTGTCTTTCTTTATATGTTTTATAAACGAAAATAAAAAACCCCCCCCAACAGCAATGACCCCAAAAAATGCCCAAACTCTTTTAACCCAAATTTTAATCCTTTGGTTTATTTTGGTTTTGCGGGATTGAAAAAAACTTGTTCTTGTTGTGGTCTGGCACAAAGGGTGTTTTTTATTATGAGTTATAGGGTTGTAACTTTTTTTTCTTTTTTTTTTCCCCACTCTGCAAATTTTTTCCCCTGCTTAAACGCCCCCAGGTTCTTTTCAGGGGGCACTTTCTCCATCAGTATTTTTTGATTTGCCGGCTTTTTTTTAAGGGAAATAAAAATCTTTTATGATTAAAGTAATTAACCCTTAATTTAGGGGCGAAAAATAATTTTTCCAAAATTGAAAATAAGATCACATCCTTGGATCTAAGGGATTTTTTTTAAAACGGGGACCCTGGTTAAATCATTCATAAAATCTTGTTCAAAATAAATTGGGCGAAAATTTCTACTAACGATTTTTGTGTTAAAAAACTAAAAACCCCAGTTTGCCCGGGCCCCTTTTGGACCATTCTTGACCCCAGTTGCGCATACCTGTTTTGTTTCTTTACAATGCTTGCGGCGACATCTGTTGAAAATTTTTCTATGCTGAATTCATTTTTCCCAAAGGGACTGTTTTGTTTTTCCCCACGCCGCCAAAGAAAACAGCCTTTTTTTTGGGGGCTAATAGCTTGGTCATTTAACTTTTATTTTTTTTAAAATAAATTCAAAGAAACTGCAGTTTTTTTTTAATTAAAAATTTTTTTTTTTAAAAAAGGCCCCAAAAACTTTCAAACCCTTATATTCGCTTTAGGATTTTTGTGGAAACAAGTTGGGAAAAGCGAAAAAAAAACCCAGGCTTCAACTAGAAAAAAACCAAAAAAAATATTTTTTATTTTCCCCTTTTTCCGGTTTTTTTTTTTCCAAAAATATTTTAAAAAAAAATTTTTTAAAAATTTTATCTAAAAAGGGGGGAGGGTAAACCGTTTTTGGGAAAAAGAGTTTTTTAAAATAAAACTAACCAGAAAAAAGTTTAACGGTTTTGGAAAATCCCCTACAAAACCATAAAAGCAAAAATAGGTTAATTTTTTTAACGAAACTAAAAAAGGGTTCATTTTAACAAAAATTTTCCCACAATAAAAAAATTTTTTCTGAAAGGGCCCAAAAAAAATTCGAAAAAAAAAATTTTTAGGTTTATATCAACCCAAAAAAAAAAAGTGAAGTTTTGTTTTTGCTTTCTACCCTGTTTTTTTTTGGAAAAAAATTTTCTAAAAAAATGCGATTTTTTTTCCCAAAAGGATTAAGGGGAATATGAATTTAAAAATTTTGGCCCAGGGGAAAATTTTTGGGGGAAAAAAGGAAAAAATGGTTTTAAAAAGGTTTTGGTTTTTTTTGGGGAAAATTTTAAACCCCCCGGGGGAAAAAAACCCAAAACCCCACAAAGGGGTTTTTAATTTCCCTTGTTTGGGGGAAAAAAAAAGAGTTTAAGCAGTATACCAAGATAAAAGATCAAATTAAAAAAGAGTGTTTCGGCCCTGATTAAAAATGAAAATTTTGGGTTTAATTTTTTTCAAGGAGAGGAAAAAGTTTTTAAAGGAAAATCATTTTGTTAAACATGAGAATAAAAAATTTCCCGGGAAACCCGGCTTTTTTAAAAATTTTTAACAAAAACAAACTTTTTTTAATCCAAAACTGTTCAATTTCTCCCAAACAGAATGGGAAAAACGTCTTTGGGAAAAAAAAAAGGTTTTTAAAAGGGGAAAAAAAAAAGGCTAAAAAAAAGTTTGTTGTTTTGGTTTTCCTTTCAAAATTTTTTTTTTTAATTTTGGGCCTTTATTAAAAAAACTGATAAAAAATTTTAAAATTACATATAATAAAAAAAATTTTGGGGAAAATAATTTTCCCCGTGTATTATTTAGAGAATGACCAAAAAAAGCCCCCCAAAGTCTTTTGGGGAAAATATTTAACCCCCCGAAAGAAAAAAAAATTTTTGGGGGAAAAAATTTTGGGTTTAAAAAGGGGAAGAAAAAAATTTTTGGTTTTTTTTTAAAAAAAAAAATTTTGAATGTTTTTTTTTGAAAAAAAAAAATTTGAAAAATTTCTTTGAAAAAAACCAAAAAAAAGGTTATGGAAAAAGTTAGGGAGTAAAGCCGAAAATAAAAGGGGGGGAAAGTTTAAATTTTTTAAAAATTTTTTTGGAGTGCGGTAAAAGGGGCCCGTTTTTTTTAAACGTTTGTTGTTATGTGATTGTTAGTTTGTTTCATGGGGGAAAAGCTTTTTAGACAATGCTTTTTGATTGGGGAATTGTTTTTTTTGCTCCCCAAAAATTTTCCCCTTTTGTTTTTTTCAGTTTTTTTGGTGGGTTTTATTTTGATTAAAACCATAATTTGATAATGTTTTTCCCCTTTTTTAAAAAACCTTTTTTTAAATTTCGAATGAAAGGGTTTTGGGGAAAAGTTTGGGGCCCTGGGGCAGGTACTTTAATTTTTGCAAAAAATTTCAGAGGGTGGGGAAAAAGGTTGACTTTTTTTAAAAATTGGTCGGAACGGTTTTTAATTTTTGTGGGGTTTAAAATTTAAAAGGGGGGTTTAAAAAAAAAAAAAATTTTTGCCCCTTTGAATTTTTTTTTAACCCGGGGGGGAAAATTTTGGGTCTTGGTGGGGGGTTTTTTGGTTTTTTTGGTTTTTTTGGCCAAGTTTTGGTTTGCGGTTTTTTTTTTAAAAACGGGTTATAATTGGTTTTTTTAAAGGTTTGGGCGGATTTAGGGGATAGTTTTTAGGGGAGGTTTCTGAGTTTTTGATTTTTTTTAAGTGTTGTGAATTTAAAATTTTTAAAAAAAAAAAATTGGGAAAAGGTTAAAAGCGTTTTTTTTTTTTGGAAAAATTTTGGTTTAGGCGGTTTGGGGAATTTTGGTTTTTTGCGTAATGGTGTTTTTGGGCTAAGTTTGGGTTTTTAAATTTTTGAAAAAAGGTTTGTTGTTGGGTTTTGTGTTTTTAAAAATTTTTTGGGAGCAGGTCTTTCTGTAATTTTCAAAGACATCTGCTAACAAACAGGTATCCGCCATTAAATAGGAGTCATGGTAATCTCCCATTGTTTTAGAGTCTAATTTCTGCCACGCTTCTTGAGCATAAGAATAATCAGAATCACTGATGTCCTTTCCTCTAAGACTAGAAAAGAACGCGCCTTTAGGCGGAAGGGCTGTCTCCTCAAACCTTTCCCAGCTGTTCATGTACTCATAAGGATAAACGCCCTTTCTAATCACCGTTGGGTCAAAATATTCTTCCGTTATTGGGCAGGACTTTAAAGATCCTGCTAGTGACTCTAAACTCCCCATCAGGTGTTGCATAGAGTCATAAAAAGATAAATTATTTAAAGTGAAACACATGTACTTTTCTGATGACTGCGCAATGCATGACACCCTGAAATCGCTAGTTACTGCTTGCAATATAAGATGAGTCGTAACCTCGCAAGTTATGAAAGAAATATGGCAGCTTCCAAGTCTTTGGTTCAAACTTTAGTTGAAGATTGCAATTGTTATGCGCTGCTCCTCTAAACTTTCCGCTAATGTGATCATGGTCTCTTACTGTTGGGTTTTCTTTACTTGTTAGCTCTAAACCACAAATCCAACAGTGAGTGGCTGAGTCATATTTTTGTTGATCTTCAGGAGTCATCTTAAGATCGGATAGGTCTAGATTATTAGAACAAACATTACGAACTTCTTGCATGCGTTTTAAGAAATATTTTGCAGCATGAGGTCCTCTATATAATTCTGGCTTTGAATGTTCACCATCTGACCTAACAACAATAAAAGCATATGAACAAATCTGGTGGTTATTCATTATAACTGTTTTTGGTAAATGTTTTGGAGCTGGCCCCTCATAAGGAACAATAAGCGACTCGAAGTCTGCGTAAACAACATATGGAGACCTCTGGAGTCGTTTCCAGTTCTTAAAACAAACCTTACTGCCTTCTCTCGGCGTAATTAGTTCTGTATTGCAGTCCACTGGACTGAGACAATGTTTTACATGTTCACTCGCAGCTTGAACGGACGGAATTCTTGTTAAACATTTTCTACAGAATTCTTGTTTGTGCCCATCTTTTGAAGTATGCTGAATTAGTCTACTCATTGTGCGTATTAGCGTGTAGTGCAACCCATTAAGGCTTTGCATCAGGAGTAAGTCTACATGGTGTTTGTCTGGTTCTCCTATTGATGGACTGTTTTTTGACACTCTAATTGGCTGAAGGTCTGATTTAACAGACCATGTGTAGACATTAACAGTTATTGGTGGATTTTGTTTTTCAAACTGATCAATCTTGTCTACAGCCATAGGAAATTCAAGGCCGTTAAAGTTAAGATCATTGGCCCACTGCAAATAGTTAGTAACTCTCTCTGCATTTTTTTTAACAAAGTGTAGCCTAGCAAGAACGCACCACATAAAACATTTGTTATCTGAATTCTTTATGTTCAGAACCGCTCTCTTTGCAACTAATTCTGATGGTAGAGGAATAAAAGACTTTCCTATAATTGGCTCGTATTTAGCCTGTTTTAATCTAATCTCTAATACTTTACCCTCTGACCAACCAGAGCCTCTCATTTTTGCTGCTTCAGAGGAGTCGTTAAACTGAGTAAGAAGTTGTTCTGCCCAATCAGGCGTTAAATCATTATAAGAAAGAATAGCCTGCTGTTTAGTTGAGACCCAGACTTCTAGATTTTCTTCGCTTATTGTTATGTAATCAACTAAAACAACTAACCTTACTTTAACTGGAGGGTTTATTGCTAAATAATTGGGGATTTGAGAAATAGCATACTCAACGCTTTCTAACACATTTGTTGGATTAATAACTTCTATATTTGTATCCTTCAAAGCTTTTGACAAACTCTCTTCTGCATCAAACCAAGAATCAAAATCAGTGTATTCCATTTTGAGCTTCTTTTCTAACTCAAAATATTTATTTAAATCAAAAAAATATAAAAGTTAATCAGAATCAATATCAACGGTCTTTTTGTGCTTAGACTCATAAACTAAAGTATAAACGCCCTTTGGTGTTGTTAATGTGAGCTGTTTAGAACAGAGTTTAATGTCTCGTTTACTTTTTTTAAGCATTCCTTTTTTATCTGGTCGGTGTCTGGTTGTTGAGAAAAAGTTGCCCTTGCCTTTCTTTGAAGATCAAACTTTTGTCTTTTGTAGTCCTCAAAATCAGCCTGTAGGCGACTAAATTCTTCATCCGTGATGTTCGAGTCGGCAAGTGCTTTATCAATTATCAGTTTGAAGGAACTAAGTTTAGCTGTTATTAGTTGAACCATAGCTGTGTGCTTTTGGAGTTTAGCTTTTATTTTTTTGCTGACAGCACTTACAGCCAATGAACACAGGCCAAGAGTTAAAGACAAACCGCCTAGAGGTAAAGCTGCCGGCGCACCTACGCCTGTTGCTAAGAGACCTACACTTGTTCCTGCTGATAGAGCACTAGTGATCGATGCTCCAGTATTAACATATGTAACAGCATTAAAGACAGCAGAATACCTTCGTTTGGTTTTACTGTATTTTGAAAGGTCCTGCTCTAGTTGGGTTTGCATTTGTGTTATGTTTGTTAATCTGAAAGTTTTTATGTCTACAGCAACAGAGTTGCCTACTATCTCTTCTTTGGGCACTTTTGGATAAACCTGAACAGACATGCTTTTTTTAAAAATAAAAATAATTTAGTATTGGATATCTTTTAATCTGTTATCTTGAATATTCAGCTGCGCATCATATATTAAAAACAAATGTACATTAAGTGGTTTATCACTCTCTTTTTCTTTATCAATTTGAATGTTTATTACGTCTTTAACTGTTCTCCCACTCCCATGCAACTGATTATCCTCTGTTGACCTTAGGTCAATCCATAAACCGTATTTCGTTGTTAAATATTCATCAAGTCTAACATTATGAAGATGTAGATCTTTGGACACAAGATCTGCTGTTGGACTTCTATGCCTCCCGCCTCCAAAATATTTTCTTATTTCGTCAAAATGCTGATAAGGTTTAAGCCCACTACTGTAGATTTGGTTAGGACTGCCCTCAATTGAACATTGTACTTTCGTTATTTTAGGATTAATAAACTTTTCAGTTTGTCTTTCGTATGGTTTTTCATCTTCACACAGCAATAAAATACCTTTAAGCGATCTTGCTGAGGCGCTAAAACTAAAATTCCATATTGTGTCTGCCTTGTTTTTAGTATATTTAGAATGATGAATTACTCTTTCGTAATATATTGCTAATTTTGACTGATACTGTTGTTCGATCAACCTTGCTAAGTTAGGATCGTTAATAGTATCAAACTCCAACAAGATGTCAGAAATGCTGTACTTTGCATCTTTGACTGTAGATTTAATAACGCGATTGTATTCATTAAAAGTTAGTTCATATGTCAATCTGTCTTTTAATGCTCCTTGAAAGTATGGTGCATGCGCGCTTAATAACTCAAAATCCAAGGGTATGGAAAAGCAATTTCCATACGCAAAATTTACAGCTTCGGGCTTGTTGCCAGATGCAGCATCATCAGCATCTATTCTGTGTTTTAGTGCTTCATCACTTTCGATTCCTTGAAACGCGAGGTCAGCCCTTTCATTCGCGGTTAGCCATAGATCACAATAGATTAAAAATATGTCTGCATTGTGTAAAGAAAATATTTCTTGCCCCTCAAGTTTTATAGAAATTTTCTTAACGATTGCCCGTCCCAGATTCTGAACTACTGTCCTGTTAGGATCTGTTGCTGATTCGAGTTCTATTTTGAAAGTAAGACGTGCAGAGCCTGGTACAATCATTTCATCTGCTCCTAGGTCTGGAAATTTAACAGTAAGAATTTGATCTGAATCAATAGTAGATGGATTATTTGGAACAATAATATTCTGTTTATTTCCCTTCACGCCAAAGGGCTCTTTCAGTCTTCTATGCGGGTCAAGAATTGAGCCATATGCTTGTGACATTTTTTTATAAAACAAAAATAAAAAGTTAATTATTTTTAAAACATGGCAGGCATTGAAGATTATGATGTTTTTGATCCTGGAGACGACATGAGTGAAATGACGCCTTTGACACATCCATTACAATCATTGCGGCGTGAATTAACAGAAAGTAAGGTCAAATCATTTTATCAAAGTTTAGGCCAAGAACCTCCCGAATTTATAGACCCTAATGATTTTGAAACAAAAGATGACCATTTGTTTGTGAGAAACGACGAAGGACAACTTGTTCAGCTTACAACTAAACCAGACTCAAAGTTTTTAGCAAAGACTACAATTAGACAAAGGCTCAGTGTGAGCGATCAAAATCGCCTTGGCATTGTTAAACCAAAATTAGCTAGTAAAGCAGTTTCTAAACTTCAAAACACACTACAGGAACTCCCAACAGAAATACAAAACATGGAACTTAAAGATTTAAGCCCAACAGCAGACGAAATAATACAAGCAGAAACCAGTTTTTCAGAAGCATTAAAAACTATCCACGATCCGCCGCTACCTATGCGAGAAATAACGGCCCTTGATCATGCTTTGAGAAGCATCAGAGGCGAATTAACAAACAATTTAGCAAAACTGGGTGAACTAGATGAGCATATAAAAAGAGAAAAAGAAAAACTAGTTGAGGCTGATGACTACAACTTAGGACCTGGTGTTAAAGAAAGAATAACACAAAGACTAAAAGATCTTGAACAAGAGAGATCAGCAAGACTAGAAGTGTTGTCTAATAACCGAGAACAATTACGAACTCAAGCGAACAGAATAAGAGAAACTATCCAAAGAATTTTGTATGAAGACACAACGTTAGCAGAACGAATAAGAACACTGTTTAGAGAGCAAGGTGTCACATTAGCAAGTGTTATAACAGCCTTAGGATTTGCAATAAGTACACTGGTGATGGCTATTACAGGCGGTGGTGGGCAAGGGTTAGTGCCTCCGCCACCATCTCCTGATAAATCATGGGTAAAAAAACAACTTGATCATCTTGCGGGTTTATTAAAAAAATTAGCCAGTAAGGCAATAGACTCTTTACCTGGCATATTAGGGGGGATCGTTAGCTGGCTTTTGTCTACTGCAAGCAAAGTAGTTGGCTTTATGGCCGAGCACTTATGGACATTAGTTGTCTTAATAGTTGGGTTACTTTATAGTAAGATAAAGACCAAGTAATCCTAGGGCAGTTAATCCAATAACAAGTGCTGTCTTTTCATATTCATGGGGGTCGCTTTTATTCACCATGGGGATTGGATGGGGTTTTGAGGGGGGGATTGGATGGGGTTTAGAGGGGGGCTCGGGGATTGGTGGGGCTTCTTTTTTTATTGCTATTGCTGGCTTAGAATTTATGTTGTTTTTTCCGACCTTCTCTTCTTTACCAGCCACAAGGATTTCATTATTATAGTTTATTATTGTTCCTATCTGAAGTCTGAGGTCAGAAGGCAGCATGTATAAACCAGTGCCAACAGCAAAGTCTACTTTCGATCTTGCGTATTGCAAAACATTTTGGTACCTTTTAATACTTGAAGGTAAATCAATTGCAGAATTAATAGAATCCTCTAAATTTGCTAAATACTGTTTTTGGGCGTCAAAGCCAGTAGAAGGATCAATTATGTTTGATCTCGTTTGTGCTTGCGAACCTAGCAAACACCAAACATAAGTACGAATAGAGTCGTTTATTCGTTCTATTCCCGCTCTAGTTAGACCATTAGAAGTATCCAAAATAAATGTTGTCCATGCTGTTTTATGCTCTTGCTCTATGGACCCGAGATGAACAGTTGTGCCTGAAGAGAAAGATGTGTAAGGAGGATTCCAATCATAGTTATACTTTCTGTGCACGCCCCAATAATAAAGAGTGCCTAAACCATAATTAAGATCCAACTTTTGTCTAAAGTATGTCTTTGGGTCAATATCAAATTCGTTACAGATCCTTTCAAAAGCCTTGTAATCTATTCTGTTGCTGAATGGATTAAACGTTTTGTCATTTGGTAATGGCGCTTGCAGTTCAGATAAAATACGTCTGAAGGTGTAATAAAAATGAAATCTATACACTGACCTCACCAAAGGATCAGGATGATTTAAATGATCAGCATATGACACTCCACACCCAGTTGATGCGCAAAACACAGCAAAGTTTAACTGGTTCTGATAAAACTGCATCGGATGACTGAACCACACTTTCGGGATGTAGTCGTTTTTAATAGGAGGGTTAAGATATCTGTTCAATGGAGTACTAACCTTTACTTGAAAGGCGTCAGTCTGAGTCACAGAAATGTCGAGGGTATCAGTTGTTATATTTTTAAGATTGTAGTGCGGTCCAACAGAATATTTTGCATTAGTATATTTGAATGCACTCATTTTTAAATTTGTTTTAAAAATGTTTGTAACAATAACAACTCAAGACAGTCCTTCGTTTTTAGAATATGCTATTGATAATAACTGCGGAACCCAAAGGGTCGCACTCCATGAAATTTTTTACAAAGTCGTATGGTTTAATATAAGCAAATCCAAGAAAAATAATAAGGTTCAAAAAGTTGACTATAGTGGAAACTTGGTTAGCCAGTTAACCATACCTGATGGTTATTACGGGTTTTGCTCGCTAAAAGAAGCAATGAGTAACTTCGACATTACTCTCAAACTTAACAATGCAAATTTGAAAATAATGTTGACATTCAAACCTGAAGAAGAAGTAGACCATTACCTTTTTGATGGAGAGCTAGCTAAAATGTTAGGCTTTGCAACTGGCGATAAAGCCATTTATGGTTTTAGAGTTGCACCAGACGAAACTACTTATGAGGGAGAATATCCGCTCGATCTTGCATTACATTCATTACTCTATGTTCATTTGGACGAGCTGAGCACCGATGAAAACTTATATGATGGAAGGCCCTCAACTGTTTTAAGAGCTCTTCCAGCAGGTAAAGCTGCATATTGCGATTATGAAATTATACGATTCCCCAACTTACAGTTTAAAAAATTAGCTTGTGGGAGGGTCGGATCGTTTAATATAAAAATCAAAGACCAAACAGGAAAAGTCGTCAAATGTGACAGCCTGCACATTGTTTTAGAAATAAAATAATAAGGTGTACTAAAAATAATGTCTCGTGGGCCAGAAGAATCAGGAGTTACATTAGCGCCTGAGAGGTGTGTAACTTTAGAATTAAAAGACCTTGCAGACGTTGAGGACTTTGAACAAAACGGTGAGATAGGCACTTTGTATGGTTTTGAGTACACTAAAGATGGTTATTATAAACGCAAAGAGGTTGGTGACAACAAAAGGTTTCCTAAACTAGAACAACTGCGCAATGTAGAAGCAAATAATGCGGGTCAGTATGAATATAAAATAGTTCGAAAAACTGACAACAAATGGCACTTAGAACCATATTTAGAATGGGACATAAAATTTGAATTCTTAAGCCCATTTACATTTTTTGACCGTCAAAAAGTTTCAGAAAAGCATTGAACTCTGGCCCTTTACATGTAAGTCTTATGCCAGAGGACAACAGTCGGAGAGAGATCGAAATAAAGCCGTTTGGGGACAAACAGTACATCCTCCACAGAAGAGAATCGGTTTTAAAGAAAGCTTCTACAAAATTACAGTTTATTCCACGCACAAAATTAGGAGACACGTTCACAATGATATTTAAAATTTCTGTCTTAAAGGATGAGGCGAGAAATGGAGCTCTCGGCGTCAGTGACAATCTTATGAAAGGAATTCTTATTAGCTGGCAAAACTTAGACGTTGACAAACTTAAAGTTACTGTCGTTGTTCTTTACAATGGCGAGGATATTAAGGTCATGACAACAAGCAACAAAATTGATATTAGTCTAAATAGAAACGATCTTACAGAACTGAACTGGATTAATCTTACACATTTGGGCCTTATAGGTTTTTATTATACTGAACAAGTTTTGACAGAGAGTATGATAAAAACAATAACTGAATTAGATTAAATTATGTTTTAAAACTATGGAGCAGACAACTTTGGTGTCAATGCCGATGTTAAACTTTATGACAAAAACCCCTCATTGTTCATTGATTTGTGGACAGACTGGTTGTGGAAAAACAATATTTGTCCTCGACCTATTACAAACAGTTTATCGTTATAATTTTGATCATATTGTAATTTTTTGTCCGACCTTAAAATGGAATAAATCATATCACGACAGAAGGTTTATATGGACAGATGATGAAATCTATTTAGTTGATCCTAGCAATAAACTGAGTGAGTGTTTAGAACACTTTTATAGACAGTTTGAGGGAATGCAGACACTATTTATTATAGATGACTGTTCGGCAGAAAGAGACATAGTTAGAAAAAGAAATACTTTATCAAAACTAGCTTTCAGTGGAAGACATGCTGGGATAAGTGTGTGGATTTTATGTCAGAAATATAACTCAGTTTTAAAAGACTTTAGAGAACAATTAAAGACTGTAGTTTTATTTCACATGAAAGATAGGGATGCATTTGATGAATGTATGCGTGAAAATGATGTTATTGAAAACGATCAAGAAAAACGAAGGATTAAGCAAAAACTGAAATCTGAAAAGTTTTCTAAATTAGTATTAAAAACAGATAATCCTACACATTATGTTTGTTTGTAAATCTATTTAAGTACTTGTTAAGAACTTGATGATGACTTGTACAAGAATTTATTTAAGAATTTATTTTACTTATAGAGAGAACTATAAAATACCTATTCTGGATCGCCCGCCGGAGCAGCAGCGAAACCGGCTTTAGCCGGTTGGAGCTGGCGGAGGTGGGTGAGCCAGAATTGGTATTTTATAGTTCTCTACAACAAAACTTACACAGAGGCAGTCTTTACAGGGTCGGATCAATTATATAAGAAAGGGGGGGGGGGGGGGTAAGAAATGGGTCTGAGGTCCTCCCTCACTGAAGTTCCGGGAGCCAACAAGCCAAAAACACCAGCCGGGAAGGAGGGGAGGTGGGGAAGGGGAGGGGGGTTCGTTCGCCCCGAGGCCCTCGCCACTTTCTTTGTCCGGCCGTGTTTTATTGGAGGATTCCATTGTACTGGTCAAGACGGACAACCAGTTGGGACACAGTCGGCGGGCTTCCTCTGGAGAATATGAGCTGACTACACGGATGGGGAGGGGGGGAGGGGGGAGGGGGGGGGTGACAGGGGAGGTGTTAAATGTGGCAGCACGCCTTAAAAGAAAAAGTCAATGCGCCAAGACCGTGCTTATCAAAGAGTTGAGTAATTATAGACAGGTGCGGTTAGGTTGTTTTTGAGAATTATTTTAGGGTGTCTCTAAGTTGAGTTACCTTCTTTTCCTTCAAATGCCCATCAAGGTGGCATGCCAGGTGCTTCCAAGCAGACAGATAATGAATAATGAAAGGAATGGGACTATTTTGGGGATGGATGGACCACCTAGCGCAATAATAGCATCGTTGGTGAGTGCGAGCGAAGGCCTGAAACATGACGTGGAGGTAAGGGCTGTAGCTCATGTATATTTCTTGATTGTGAATGATGTCATCGGTAGAAATCCCTCAGAACAAGTCAAATGAGGCATTGTCCATTTAGTTTTAATTCAGTTTAATATCAGTCTCTGGCTGAAATGCCTGCTACGCCTCGAAATGCTTCCATGGATTATCTTAAGGTGATTTAGTGCCATATTCTTCTTCTGCGTACGCAGGCTGATACTCCTGCGGACACTCCCTGTATAGACAGGCAAGGATTAATCCCATCTACCCAACAAAGGGAGTGGAGTTATGTGTGCATGACCGTTTTTTTTTTTTTTATCCCGCCATTAAGGCAGCCATACTCCAACTTCGGGGAAGGTGCATGCTATGTGTAGCGTGTCATTCATACCAACGGCCAAACTGGCCTTCTCTTCCGAAAATTGGTGATGGGATTTTACGTGTGTGCAAGATGTTATGCGTGCGTTCACACACGGGACCTCGATTTATAGTCTCATTCGAAGGACTGTATGGGGAATGGAGTCAAAACCAATGTTAACTCCGAGGGAAAAATCCCCCTGTACCGAAACGGCCCAGCGGAGATTCGAACCCGCAACCCCAAGATTACGAGTCCGGCGCTCTACCATTGAGTTATTCCGGCCCCCACAATATTCTATTGTGGCGTGTGGCCCATGCTGGGTAGGCTTTTTCACCCATGACCAAGGGTCGGTGGTGTGCCAGTGGTCTTTGTGTGCCTCTGTTCCGAGAGGCGACACTCGCCTGGCCGTTCCCGGTCAGCAGCGTTTTGGTCGTGACCATAACAAGGTTTGGTTCTCTCGTTGGTCCTGAGTGACCATTAGGCAGGTGAATCATTCAGGTGTGATGAATGTGTGTTGTGTAGTGTGTGTGTGTGTGTGTGTGGTGTATGTGTGTGTGGTGTATGTGTGTGTGTTGTGTGTGTGCGTGCGGGCGCGCTTATGAGCGTGCGCGTGCGTGTGTGCGTGTGCGTGCGCGCGCGCGCGCGCGCGCGCGTGTGTGTGTGTGATGTTGTGTGTGTGTGGTGCATCTGTAGCCTTCTCTCTCTCTCTCTCTCTCTCTCTCTCTCTGTGTGTGTGTTGTGTGTGTGTGTGTGCGTGTGTGTGTGTGTTTGTGGAAGCAACAGAAAGGTGCGGGTTAGGGAGAGGTGATGATGGTGGTGGTAGTGTGTGTGTGACACAGAGAGAGAGAGAGAGAGAGAGAGAGAGAGAGAGAGAGAGAGAGAATGTATGTGTGTGCGTTTGTGTTTCACACACACACATACACACGCGCTTGTATGCACGCACGTACACACACGCGCACACACACACAGAGGCAAAGAGACAGAGACAAAGGCAGAGACGGAAACAGAGAGAGGAGGGGGGGGGGGGGAGAATGGGATGGTGGCAGTATACGAAGACTGAAACCAAAACGCACAATTTTTTTTATCGGATTCGAACCCCGAATCTGTGGGACGAAGACAGAGAAAGCAGAATCTATATATCTTACCACTG
>JAMYXO010005152.1:0-16034 GCA_033310375.1 Conus canariensis | reverse complement strand
TTGCTGGGTAGTGACAGCACTGTATCCCTCCCAGTCTTAATTCGCTGAGACCCCTCTTTTTGGGGTATCGGATGAGTAGCCCTTTTTCACTCTTTGGGACTTTTTCCCTTACCCCCGGCTTTTGAAAAAGCCCCTCAGGATTTTCCGCCGCGCCCCTGAGCACTTCCGGTTAAGTTGTCAGGCCCCTGGGGCTTTCCCGTTTTTCTTTCTTTCTGATTGCTTAAATGATTTTCTTTGCTGAGGGGCCCAGGTTAAAATCCGGGGTCTTCCCCTTCCTCGATGAGGGGTGGTGTCTTGACTGGCGTACCATGATACCCCAAAGTGTTCCTCCTCTGTCCACTGCTCTTTTTGATTTGCTCAAGATGTTTCCATTCTTCCTTTCAGGGTGGGTTGGTGTTGGTTTTTCAAACCCCAGCTGTTAGTGATTTTTGTAGGGGGTTTCTATCATTCTTCTCCGCTGTTCCTGGCTTGAGTGGCCAGTTTTACATGGTTCGCTTGCCCTTTTTGGCACCCCTCTTCACTTCCTTGACTCTTTTGCTGTACCCCTTTTGAAGACGTTTTTTGTGCTCTTTTTCTGGCTTGGATCTCTCTCTGTTTGGTCTCTTGTCCCCCTTCTATCTTCTTGATGGTTTTTCCCAAAATCCAGGGTTTGTGCTGTCGTTTCTGTTTTAGCACTTCTTACTGGTTTCGTGGGAAGGCACTCCTCACTCGCTCCCATTTTTTTTCCAGCAACCAAACCTCCCGTCTGGGGGCCCGGAATTTTTTGTTCGGGGTGAGGGCCCAAACTCCCTCTTCTTTTTCTTTGTCTTCAGCTTTGTGGTGTAAAAGCGGGGGTGCCCTCTTTAAACCTGTATCTTTGTTCTGGCAATTTGATCATCAGCGTGCCCACCAGAAGTAGTGTCGTCCCACGTCTGTCCCCTGCATGCTTTCCATCTTTGAGAGTCCGTCTCCATCCCCCTTGAGACGTAAAGGGGTCTGTTTGGTTTTTTCAGTGCTCAGGTCGGGTGATCTCCATGTCACGTTGTTATCCCTGCGGTGGGGGAAAAAACTGTTCCCCCAATTTGAGGTCATTCATCTACAGAAGTTAGTAAAGAGTTCTCCGTTTTGTTGATCGTACCCCCTCCTTCGGTTCCCATCACTGTTCTCTCCCACCATTGTCACTCCCAATTTGGCATTCGTATCTCCCATCACTAGAGACATTCTTCTGGGCAACTTTTTCAGTAAAAACTTGTAGTTGTTGGTAAAATTTTCTTTGGGTCTTCTTCAGCCACGTTGGGGGGGCTCCTGTACATCTCCCTTCTGAAATTTTGAGAAGAATTAGCTGTCGTTTTCGTTCTTTGCCCCGGTTCCCAAATTCCCCCAGGCTTTTGCTTGTTTTTTCTTTGGTCACAAAATAAAACTATTTTGTACCCCACCCTCATCCGGCGGCCTAAAATCAGCAGTTGGGGCCCCCGATTGCTAAGGTGATTTTCCCCTGTGACGTCCATCTCACCTCACTCAGTCCGAGTATCCCCACCCTGAATTGCCAAAACTCTCCACCACCTGAATGCTCTTCCATTTTCAACATTGTTCGTTTTCATACCCCAATCCGTGGCCGGTCTTGGGGAGAAAAGGTTCACGGCGGGTCAGCTTCTTCTTAAACAGGTTTGGCGGGTCCCCTTCATATCTCTCCCCCGGGTCGTTTCCGTAATCCTTTGAAATTTCTGCAGTGTTTGGGTTTCTGGCAAGAGTGGTTTTTTACGTGGTGGGTTTGTAGCTCCACGCCAACCTTCCTCCTTTTTCATCACGGGCTTAGGACGGATCAGGGAGTTGTATTCAAAAACCCCAGACTGAAATTATAAAAATCCTCGAAAGGCTCTATGAAATTTTAAAAAAGATGTTGTCAACTTTAGACGGTTTTTTCTTAAAATCAAACCAATTAATTTAAAAAAACCAAGACAGTCTGTAAAACCCAACAGAAACCCGAGGGGGCAGAGGAAGAGAAAAAAGGGAAATTTTGCGGGCATAAACAAACACATCCCTGGCTAACAATGTGGGAAAGTGGAAAAATAAATCGGGCATGTGCTAAAACAAAATACCTGTGGGGGGAAGGGGGAAGGGACTAAAATGGGGTGAGAAGCTGTGTTAAAGCCCTTTCACTCTCACGATTGTACAATTGTTTACTGCTTCTACTGCCCTTTTTCGGTTAAAATCAAGAAGGGCCCTAAGCAAAACGTTGACTGAATGAATGGAAGCCTTTCTCTTTTGTTTTTCCCAATTCGCTCAATGTGGGTAGTGAGATACAATTTACGTTGTAACTTTTAGGCTCAGTGTAACTCTATGAACATTTTATTTTTAATTGAAAATCGTGAGTGGATTACAAGATAGACAACAAAAATGAAGCCGCTGTGCAGGCCTTTAAGATGATGCACCCCTAGTCCTACTGAAAAAAAAAATCTTTTTTTTTAAATGTTAGTAGACACTCTACGTCTTGTAAATGAACCAACCAATCTCTAGCATGCAACACATTACTTACATTACTCTTTTTGAAGCATACAGATTTCTCACGCTCAGAGATATTACAACTGTAATGGCCCCCAGTAATGTTTATTTTGTGGTTTTGTGTGTGTGTGTGGTTGTGGTGTGGTGTGGTGTGGGGTGTGTGTGTGTGGGGTGGGGGTGTTGGTGATGTGTGTGTATGTGTGTGTGTTTTTGGGGGTGTGTTTTGTTGTTGTGTGTGTGTTTGTGTGTTTGGGGTTGTGCATGCATGCATGATGTGTTGTGTGTTGTGGGCCTTTCCCGGTATGGGAAGATAACTGATTTAAAAAAGGATGATCACTCCTTCAGCCCCCATAGCTGAAAATAAAAATGTTAACAGAAAGAAGGGTTGATTAAGCGGCTATCATGTCGTGAGAAACCTTGGCCCTTTCTGAAGTTTGATTCGCAAAAGGGAAAAAAAACATCTTTTCTTTCTTTTAAATGTGTTAAAGCAATAAGAAATTGGATTTGCTGATTTTTTGGGGTAGTTATCTTTTTGTCAGATTCATTACTTTAAAAATCTCCACTTCCCCTTTTGTTTTGTTTTGCAAACTATTTTATTTTTAGGGGTGTGGTCCCCGTGTGCATTAATACAGGCTTCATTTCAAAAGTTTGGATGCTTTGTAACGATTACCCCCACACACACAACCCACCACACACACCACACACCCCAACAAAAACCACACACACAACACACACCACCCCACACAACACACCACACACACCACAACACACCATATGAACATGGTTTGCCGGGAAACAAAAAGTTAATTTTTCTTTCTTTATAGCTGCCTGAACCATCAAAATAAACACATATCAATATATCATATCAAATCATATCATTATGATCGAAAAAAAATAAATAATGCCGCCACATAACTGCGGATTAATATTCACATCAATTTGGGTATGTAAGACACAATGAGCTTAACCGCCCTTCAAAATTGTATATACATGTCATATTTTTTAAAATTTCTCACAAAATAAACACACGCCCCCACATATGTGCAGATAAAAATTTTTACATCAATAAGGATGTAATAGCACAATCTCCCCGGCACAGACCTTGCTATCCCCGTCTAGTACCCCCTCAGACACGTCCCCCACACACTTTGGGTGCACCGAGCCCAAGTTCAGTCTATAGCACCAAAAGGCACAAGCCAGCTATGCCTCCCGGCACCCCGCCGGGGTTATCGTGGTAGGCTAAAATTTTCATGGAGTGCCTGAACACACACTAAAAAGTTCCATAAAAAATTGGGGTAAGGGGTTACAGCCTTGGCATAAGGGGACCTCACACGCGGGTTTGGGGGCCGTTCAAATTAAACTTTTTATAGCTCCTGTAGATAACTAGAAAACACTTTTTGTCTATCCAACTTTAAGTTAAAATCATAGTATTCGCAGTAACCTGAGGATTTTTTCTTTATTGACAGTTTGGCTACATGAGGTGATTAAAAGGGACCCTATTTTTTACTTTTCCCATAGGATTTATTCTTCCAACCAAATTCAAGGGCAAATTGTTTTTGTTTGATGTATTTTTTTATAAAGTATTAGTATTAGGTTAGTACTGATTAGTTTTTGTAAGGGGTTTGCGGTTTTTGCCCCTAACAGCAAAAATCCCTTCCCCCCCCCCCTCAAAAAGAAGATTTTGATGAAATTCTCAGGTGGTTTGTGAAAATTACACAAAGAAAAGAAGTGTTTTTGTCTTATTGTTTTATTACATTTTCTAGACACCAACACAGTTAAAATGTCTAATAGGTTTTTTCAGTCTGCAGATGATGGATAAATGCACCCCGAAAACTAAAATGAAAAAGGCGTCACGGAAGCGGAAGAGTGAAGAAAGTGAATCCCCTTTTCCCCGAAAAAAACCCAAAAAATGAAGTTTGGGGTCATACACTTTGTAACTCGGAAAGTGAGTGGTTTAAGCATTTTTTTGACCGTAAAGGACAGATTAGGCTTTAAAAGCTCCGACATTCGCAGAAGAGGCTTGCTCAACCCGAAGACTCACCGCATCGCATGGAGGATTTTTAAATTTATTTCTGATGTTTAAGCAGAAATGGGTATATAGGGATTGCTACCGGTTTCGCAATCATTTAAAATCGTCAAAAAAAATTCAGAAAACAACACGGAAGCCTAGGGGTCTGGCCTACTTCGGGAACCCTTCCGAAATGATTTTAAAACCCCTACGATCTTCTGTAAAAGGAAGGAGGAAGAAGATCATGGTTTTGGATACACGGGCAAAAAACAGTGTTTGATCGAGACGGGGTTTCACAGGGGGGGATGTTGCGAGAAGAAAAAGATAAAAAACCTTTGAGACGCGTTCGAGGTTTTGACTTATTTGCATGTGAACTCGTATCACCCACACTGTAAAGGGGACGTCCCTGAAAAACCAAAAATACGGCGTTGTGATCACGGAAAAAAGACAGACGAAGTGATTTGAGGGTCACACAGGAAAGCCTTTGTTTAAGTATGTGAAGTCATTGACAGAGAAGTTATCCAAGGAAAAAACATATGAAACTCCTGCCCTGTTGGGAAAGTGTAATCGTGTGCTGCAAGGGACGCAGATGCCCCCCCAAAAATATCGTGCGGAAAAAATAAAAAAGAAAATGGAAAAAGACCGAAGTACAGATGGGTTTTGAGTTTTTGCCCTCCCCCCAAGAAAGAGGAAAATTCAGTTCCTACATTGTTACATTTCAGAAATCAGAAGGACAGTTTAGTAACTCTTGCTTGGGAAACTTGCTCTGCAGATGGAATTTCAAGATGTTCCCCCTGTTCTCAAACACAAGATCACTGTGCTTTTGAAGAGGTTTGATGACTTACCATGGCTACCACAGAGATTCCAACCCAGAATGCGTTCTACCCACTGTTGAAAAGATTTTTTGAAAATTTCTACTTGCGGTAAAACTGAGAACAACTCAGTAAAGTTCAAAGGACAGTCAGCTCCTGGACAATAAAAGTGGGAGAGCTGTAACAAAAGGGCAATGGAAGCTGCCAAAAACTCTTATCTGCTGCAGAGACATTTTGTTCAGGGGTGAAGAATTTGGCCATTCGGAAAGTTACAGGTTCAGTTTGGGAAATGGAAATGCGATCGCCAAAGCCTGGGGTCAACAAATACTCAACACAGATTACATGAAACCCACCCCACCTCTGTTCCACCAGACTTTGACAATTTGAGCAGCGGGTTTGTATTTTTGGAAGGAAAGGGTCAGTGCACCACCCCTGGAATCATGATGCAGAAGTTTCTGGTTTCCCGGGTTGGAAAAAAGACCTTGGAAAGTGTAGCTCGAAAAAAACCGCATCTGAGATTTCTCCCAAGAACTCCCAGAAGCCAGAAAACCCAGAAAAAACCCCAGTTTCATTTTTGAAGGAAAGCTGTTCCTGGGGGCCCCAAGAAGCCAGAAGAAAGAAAACCAGAATCAACCTTCTCTGGACCCGTTGTCTCGCAGCGTTTCCCCAAACAAGAGACCCAGGGGTTGGGCTGGGTATTTTCCTGAAAAGAAAACAACAACGCTACTCCCCACTTTCTTAACCCCCATCACGGTACAAAACTATCCAAGAGTGTCTTGGGGCGGCAGGTGTTTACACGGAAGTGGGACAAGAATTTGTCCCCCCTTTGATTGGGTGCATGTATAAGGCCTACCCCCTTCTCTACCAGCCTCAGGGGACGAAAAACACATTTTCTTGGCACCTTTCACCTCATTTCTGATATCTCAAAATGATAGGCAAAAAAAGAAGGAAGTGGTCTGTTGACATTCTTTTGGAAGCAAGATCAACAGTAGGTTCCTTGAAAGGCATCGAGACAGGGAAACATTATGACCGTGCTTTTTCACTGCCACAAGACAATGCTTGAATGTCTGGAACTTTTGGAGTTGGCAAAGACCTGACATGGCAGGAACTGACATTTTTTTCCTTTTTCCCTGTCTGAAAAAACCCAAACCCCTGCTTGCTGAACAACGTACCCCTGTGAAAGACCTGGTAGACAGCTGTTAAAAGAAAACAGTGGGACGACTTCTTCAAAGATATGAACAGAAAAGAGAAGGGGTTGGACGGGGGAAAGAGGGGAAAAACCCCCCAGTTCTGGCTGATGTACATGGCTCACATCTGGTTGTGTTCTCTCTTGCATGCTGTAAAGATGAATGACTTTGGTTGTATGCCCTTGCCACTGGCAATCCCTGATCTGTTCTTGTTTTGGAATCAGAACTATGCGAGGTCCTATGCGAGGTACTCAATTCTTTGGGCTTTTCATTGCCAACATCGAGTTCACACCCAGGGCAAGAGCGCTGGAGCGTGGGGCATTTAAATGTGGCAAATGTTCTCCCGGGGAATCGATTGCTGGGACAAGACGATGGAAGAGCCCTTTCATGGCAATGCCAAGGAGGGGTGGGGCAGTGCGCTGGTGCTGGCTCACGGGTTTGCATCAAACTATCCGGCCTCCCCAAAAGTGGGTGGGAGAAAAACCCTCCAAAGAGAGAAAAAAAAATTCATGAAAGTGACATTTTGACAGGGCAGAAATGTCTAGGGGCAATGATTGGACACCCAGCCCGTGACCTCGTCCAACAGAAGTCACCAGCATTAAAAGGGTGAAAAAAGGGGGAAAAAAACCCAAAAAAAGGGGTTGAAAAAGGAGAAGCTATTCTTTTTACTTTTTGGTTTATTAAAGGGGATTCCTACTGCAAGCAGTGGGCAGAAGGGAAAAAAAAATTTAAGAAAAACTAAATCAAAGAAATTTTTGTGAAAGAGTCAATAAAAATAGGAGACATGTCGAGGAAAAAATCAAAACTGAAGTCAACTCAGAACAAAGTGAAAATGAGTACAGGCACCAAGGAAAATTTGCATTCCCGCTTGGTCAAGTCTCAGATGGGGTCGAACATGAATCTGAAAGAGTTTTGACCTACCAGTGACCCCTGTTCCCTTTCGCCTGGGGCAGCAGAGGTTATATGGAAAGACTGACAAAAGGATACATTTCACTACCCGACAAAAAAAGGGGTGAGGGGGGACCTTCCGCCTTTTCATTGGAACTTTAAAAATCATCGAGGCAATGCAACATCCATGTATGCAGCAAAAGTCCCTCCAATTTCGCCAATCGCCAGAAAACTGTACAACATGGGGCCACCATCTGTTTTTTTGTGTTCAGTACGTAGTGCAAGATATTCAGTGAAGTTGTGGAACGAAAAAAAAGAGATTTTTGGTGACAAAGATCATCTGAAGGGAGATAGACAAAGCGAAACCCGCAGATTGGAAAGCCCTTCCGGCCAACTTTAGAACAAATTCAGTTCACTCAACGCTATGACTGTATGGAGCAGGACTTTTTTGCTGAAAAAACCCAGGGAAGGAACACAGTCCTTGTCTGTGAAGGGACAGATTTTTAAACTGAATCAACTGATGTGAACGACCCACAAAAAGGAGGGCCCTTCCCTTTTATTCTACCCAAGAGGAACGATCACGTTCATTCTTTCTAAGTATGGCAAGGGGATACGTACATTTGCGTGAAGGCCCTGCACAGATGTGTTTTTCCCTGTTGAACTTTTTCCTCTAGTGGATCGTGTGAACTCCTCTTTGATACAGGCAAGGCAACCAGAAAACGACTGATAGACGTAAGTGACCCTTTCCGAGGACTCCTCGCCATTCGTCCGCTTTCTATCGCCGGGATGCTTTCACTGGTGTGACTAACTAGTGCCTTTAAAAACAAAGGCAAAGTGAGGGCGTGAAATTTTCAGCAAACCCGCATTCGTGCAGACCCCAGCACAGCTTGGGGACACCGGAAAATGAAGGGAAAAGAGTTGAAAGTGGAGCCTTCACTTTTCATCAGGAAGGGGACCGCTTCAGCAAGGTTTATGACTTGAGACACCACAGGAAAGAGAAATTGGCGAGGAGATCATCACTGCCAGTCAGAAAAGTAGACCCGGCTACTTTGCCCATGTGGCCCCAGCTTTACCCAACCGTTCACCCCCCTGCAGTTACCCCGGTTTTCATTGGAAAAAATGGAGCCCGCCTTGCCAGCATTCCCCTACCACAGAAGGCCCCTGGAACAAAAAAAAACAATGGGGTGCTGGAGCTCTTGGACAGATGAGGAAGAAAACTGATTACCTCGGCTGTAATTGTTACCTCAATGATGTCCCGTGATTAGATGATGAAGAAAGAAAAAAAAGAGAGGCATCTTAAAAACGGCCCCGGACATTCATGGGGCTCCGTTCTGAAAATTCTGATGAAAAATTTTAAAAATGAATTCTGAGATTTATTTATGTTAAAAAAAAGAATTTCAACAAAGTTGCCTTTTAAAAAGACCAAAGAATGTGCTTTCCCGAACCTTGAATATGTAGTTTGGGGTTGTGCCATGCGTATTGTTGAAAGCCGTTTTAAAGTACATTTTGTTACCGAGAATACCCCAATAAATTAAATGTAAGCAAAAAACCCTTTGGGGCAATTAAGAGCAAAACTTCATCAAAGCCAATAAATTTTGGTGGGTTGAAAGGCTGTCAAAATGTTCATTTGGTGTCGTTGGCGAAATCTTGATTTTTGGGGGTGGGGGAGATAAATGTGAAACTGTACTTTTTTTGCATTACTCTTTGGGGTTTTCCAGGTACATCAGAAATCCCAAGGGGATTGTGTATAATATTTTTCATCAGAACCAGTTGATTTTGGTTTTGGTTTTGGGGGACAAACAGTTGAAAAAGCCGCCGATGCGTGAAAAAAATCGGTCATGAAAATCACCCATACTGTACCCAAACAAAGAATGAGAAAAGCGGATGTTTACCCCCAGGCACACCCAAATAAAAATAAAACTTTTAAAGCAAAAGTGATTCTTGTTCTTACAGGAAAATTTTTTTAATTACAGAAGAATGGCGCAAAGGATGTTAAGGGGGTACCCCCCACCCAAGGGGGTAATCCTGTGCATCCCCCAAATTTTGGTGGGAAAAATTTTAGATTATTTTAGGACACTCCAAGGAACATTTTGACACCCCTCATGATAACCCCTGGGGGGGGGGGGGGGGGGGTGGCACGGAGGCTAGCTGGTTTCCCTACTACAAACCCCCGGCAAGCAGGCCCCCTTTACGACCTATACGAAGTGGTTAAATGTATAGCAAAAAAACGTCGAACTACTGACGTGGTCAGCTTTTCCACGAAGTAACGGAGAATTTTAAAACACAGTCCCAATGGAAGCAGAGCTTCCACGTTCACGTGAAAGTGGGTCTCTAGTGTGCCGCAAACTATCGAACAACCGAGGGCGGTCAGCCTCTCCCATTGCAAGGAGAATTCTCAAGTCACAGTCCCCACATCCAAGCAGAGCCTCTGGGCGAACAAGGCCAGTAGAGTCTCATTGTGCCGCAAACTACGTCAAAACTAGACCTGGGGGTCACTTCCCAAGTCCTAACGGTGACGCGACAAATAAAAAAAAATACACCCCCCAGGCCGGACTCCGGGCCTCACATTTTTTTTGTCCCCCATTTTATGAAAGGGATACTTTGAATGGGAAACGAAAAAAAAAGGGAATTGTTGGTTTGTGTGTGGTGTGTGTTTTGTGTGTGTGTGTGGGGGTTTCGTGTTCTTGTGTCTGTGGTTGTGTGACGCCCCGTCCGGGTCAAAAAGTGTTTCCACTCGCCCCAGCAAAAACTATGGGCCGATCTTTCTAAAAAATTTGTAGGTTTCATTATGGTCACAAAATGATGCCCATGTTTTAATTTTTTACCGTTTAAACCGTTACTAAAGGCTGTAAGGGGTGTAAGGTTTTTTTTTTCTTTATGGAATTCTCAAAAGTACTTGGGCCAAATTTCTTTGTGAAAATTGGCGGGTATGTTCATTAGGGTAAACAGATATTGTTTCCGATGTTTATTTACCCGTTATACCCTTACTAACGGCTGTAAGGGGCCTGTAAGGTTTTTCTTCTTTATGGAATTTTCAGAAAGTATTTTGGGGCTGATCTTTCTGAAAATTTGTAGGTATGTTCATTATGGGTCATGGATGATGCCCCAATTATTTTTTTTCCGTTTAGCCGTTACTAACGGCTGGGAAAAGGCCTGTAACTTTTTTTCTTTCTTTGGGGAAATATCCAAATGTACCTGGCCAATTTTTGTGAAAATTAGAGGTATGTTCATTTTTGGGTCACGGAAAAGGGCCCGATTTTTTTAAATTTTAAACCCCCCATTAACCCCGTTCCCCTAAAGGGGGGGGAAAAAAAACGGCTTTTCTTTTTTTGGATATTTCAAAAAGTACTTCCCGTCTTTCTGAAATTTTGTAGGTATGTTTATTTTGGGTCTCGAAAAAATGCCCGACTTTTTTTAATTCCCGTTATACCCTTTTACAACGGCTGTAACGAGAAGGGAAATTTTTTTTCTTCATGGAATATCTCAGAAAGTACCTGGCCGTTTTCTTTGTGAAAAAATTAGCGGTATGTTCATAAAGGGTATGGATATGCCGATGTTTAATTTATCGTTATAAAAAACCTTTTAAAACCGGGTAAAACGGCCTGAAGGGTTTTTCTTTCTTTAGGGAAATCTCAGAATGAAAACCTGCCATTCTTTTGGGTAAAAAAAAATTAGCAGGAAAGTTCATTATGGGTCAGGAAAATGCTCGATTTTTTAATTTCCCCCGTTTAGCCTTTTATAACGGTTTGTAACGGCCCCCTATAACGGTTTTTCTTCTTTTGGAATATCTCAAAAAAAAGTACTTGGCCGATCTTTCTAAAAATTTGTAGTTGTTAATTTTGGGCTCGAATATGCCCGACGTTTTAGATTTACCTTTTATAGCCGTACTAAGGCTGTAAGGGCCCCGGGTAACGGTTTTTCTTCTATGGAATATCTCAGAAAGTACCCCGCCGACTTTGTGAAAAAATAGGGGAATGTTCTTATGGGTCATGGATGTGCGCGTGTTTTTTTTTACCGTTAAATCGTTCTAACGGTTTTAAACGGCCTGTAAGGGTTTTTTCTTTAGGAAATATCTCGAATGTCCCTGGCCAATCTTTGTAATTTTAGCAGGTATTTTCCTTGGGTAAAGGGATGATGCCCAAGTTTTAGTTTACATTTGTTATAGCCGTTAAACGGCTGTAACGGCCTGTAACCGTTTTTCTTTCTTCTGGAATTTTTCCCAAAAATTTTCTTGGCCGATTTTTTCTAAAAAATTTGTAGGTATTTTCATTTGGGTCAGGATAATGGCCGATGTTTTAGTTTACCTTTTAAACCGTTACTAAGGGTAAGGTTTAAAAGGTTTTTCCTTCTTTATGGAATATTCAGAAAGTACTTGGCCGATTTTTGTGAATTTTAGCAGGTATGTTCATGTGGGTCGGGGATGATGCCCAAATGTTTAGTTTACCCCGCTATGCCTTTATTAACGGCTTAACGGCCTGTAACGTTTTTTTTTTATAGAATATCTCAGAAAGTACTTGGGCGAATTTTAAAAATTGTAGGTATGTTCTGATTTGGTCACAAAGAATGCCCGATGTTTTATTTTACTGTTATTGCCATTACAAACGGCTGTAACGGCCTGTAACGGTTCTTTTTTTATGGAATATCGGGGAAAAAGTACCTGGCCGTCTTGTAAAAATTAGCAGGATTTATTAGGGTCCGGATGATCCCCGATGTTTACTTTGCCCCCTTGTAGCCGTTACTAACGGCTGAAAGGGCCCTGTAAGGGTTTTTCTTCTTTGGGATATCTAAAAATGTACCTGGCCAATCTTTGGGGGAAAAATTTTAGCAGGCTTTTTTATTAGGGTTTTCCGGAAACCTCGTTTTTTAATTTACTAACGGCTGAAAACGTTATAACGGTTTTTTTCTTTATGGATTTTTTCAGAAAGTACTTCCCCCGATCTTTCTGAAATTTGTAGGTATTTTTTTTTGGGGTTCGAATAATCCCCGACGTTTTAGATAACCTTATAGCCGTTCTAACGGCTTGAAAGGGCCTGTAACCGTTTTTTTCTTCATTAAGTCTCAGAAAGTATACCCCGATCCTTCTGAAAATTTTCGGGTTTTTTTTCAGTATGGGTCCGGATGTGCCAATTTTTATTTTACCGTTTAAAACCGTTGCTAACGGTTTTTTAAAAACGCCTGAAAGGGTTTTCCTTCTTTATGAATATTTAAAAAAAATATTTGGGGCCGATTTTTGTAAATTATTCAGTGGGTTTTCCTATGGGTCCGGTGAGCCCAATGTTTTAGTTTCCCATAATACCATTACAACGGCTGAAAACTGCCTTAACGGTTTTTTTCCTTTTTATAGAATATCTCAAAAAGTATTTGGGCCGTTTTTTTTGAAAAAATTTTGCAGGTAGTTCAGGGGCTGCACAAAGAATGCCCGATATTTTAATTTACCTTTTATGCAGTTTACTAACGGCTTTGATGGCCAAAAGGTTTTTTTTTTATGGAATATAGCAGAATGTACCTCCCCAATCTTTTGGAAAATTTGCAGGAAAGTTCTTTATGGGTCACGGATAAGGGCCCCTTTTTTTAATTTCCCCCCTTATAGCTTTTTATAACGGCGAACGGCCTGAAAACGGTTTTTGGTTTTTATGGAATATCAAAAGAAAGTACTTGCCCGATCTTTCTGAAAATTTGTAGTTACGTTTTATTTTGGGTGTCGAATAATGCCCGACGTTTTAGTTTTACTGTTATAGCCGTTACTTAACGGTGAAAACGGCCTGAAACGGTTTTTTTTACTTAATGGAATATCCAGAAAGTTACTTGGCCATTTCGTGAAAATTAGCAGGTTGTTCATTATGGGTCAGGGTTTTTTTGGGTATTTTAGTTTACCGTATATCCCTTATTAAACGGCTGTAGCGGCCTGAAAGGGTTTTTTCTTTATGGAAATTCTCAGAATGTAGTGGAAAATTTTTGTGAAAATTTTGCAGGAATGTTCATTAGGGGCCCGGATAATGTCGATGTTTTTTTTCCCCCCGTTTACCCGTAAAAACGGTTTTATGGGTCTGTAAGGTTTTTTTCTTTGTGGAATATCTCAGAAAGTATTTCCCATCTTTCTGAAAATTTTTTTTAGGTTTATGTTTTTTTTGGGTCTCGAAAAATTTCCGCTTTTAAGATTCCCAAAGTTACCCTTTTACTAACGACGTAACGGCCTGTAAACGGTTTTTTTCTTCGGGGATATCTTAGAAAGTACTTGGCCTTTTTGTCAAAATTGGGAGGTTTTTTTTCGTGGGATAAAGGATGGCCCGATGTTTTAGTTTACAGTTATATCCGTTACTAACGGCTGTAACGGCCTGAAAACGGTTTTTCTTTTATGAAAATTTTCAGAATGTACTTTCCCAACTTTGGAAAATTAGCAGGTATGTTCATTGGGGTCACGGTAATGCTCGTGTTTTAATTTCCCCCTTTATACCGTTACTAAAGTTTGTAACGGCCTGTAATTTTTTTTCTTCTTTATGGATTACCAGAAAGAACTTCCCCGATCTTTCTGAAAATTTGTTTTTATGTTTTTTTTGGGTCTCGAATAATCCCCGCTTTTTGATTATCGTTATAGCCGTCACTAACTCTGTAACAGCCTGAAAAACCGTTTTTCTTCTTCATGGAATGTCTCAGAAAGTATTTGGTCGGTCTTTCTGAAAATGTCTAGGTTTTTTCAATATGGGTCCACGGAGATCCCCGAGTTTTGTTTCCCTTAATCCGTTACTTAGGGTGAAAGGACGGGTAACGGGTTTTCCTTCTTTTGGAAATATTCAGAAAGTACTTCGCCGATCTTTGTGAAATATTAGCAGGTATGTTCAATGGGTGAGGATGTTCCCGATTTTTTAGTTTACCCCGTTATACCCGTTACAAATGGCTTAAGGGCCTGAAACGGTTTTTCCTCTTTAGAGAATATTCAGACAGTATTTGGGCCCGATTTTTTGAAAATTGTAGGTATGTTCATGTGGTCACAAAAAACCCCCGAGTTTTACTTTACTGTTTCCGTTAAAACGGCTGTAAGGGTCGAAAAGGTTTTTTTTCTTTATGGAATATCTCAGAATTACAGGCCGATCTTTGTAAAAAATTAAGGTAGTTCATATGGTCACGGATGATGCCCAATGTTTATTTTGCCCCGTTGTAGCCTTTTAAAACGGCTGTAACGGCCTCTAACCGTTTTTTTTCTTTTACAAAATTTTCTCAAAAAGTTTGGCCGATCTTTCTAAAAAAATTGTAGGTATTTTCTTATGGGTGACAATAATCCCCGATGTTTTGTTTCCCTTATAACCGTTATTTTACGGCTGTAAGGGCCTGTAACGTTTTTGGGTCTTATGGAATATCTCAGAAAGTACTGGGCCCGATCTTTGTAAAATTAGCAGGTATGTTCTTTTAGGGGGCACGGATGATCCCCCGATGTTTTAATTTACCGTTATGCCCAGTACCAAAGGCTTAACGGCCCTAACAGTTTTTTTCTTTATGGAAATCTTAAAAAGCCCCTTTGTCGATCTTTTGAACATTTGTGGGTAGTTTATTATGGGTACGGTGTTTCCCGACTTTTTAGTGTACGTTATTGCGTTTCTAACCTATAACGGCCCATAACGCGTTTTTTTTTTTTTATGGAATGTGTCAAAAAATACTTGCCCCATTTTGTAAAAAAAAAAAAAATTTTAAGGTATGTTGATTAGGGTCATGATGATGCTCGATTTTTTGTTTTTTCCCTTTTAAACCTTTTGTTTTCTTTTTACAGTGAAGAAAAAAAATAAAAAATGGGACTCGACTATTTCCCCCTGACAAATCCACATTATATGGTTTGGAAATAATGTGTTAAAAAAAACCCGCAAATTAAAACGTGGTGTGTGTGTGTGTTTTGTGTGTTGTGGGGTGGGGTGTGTTGTGTGTGTGGGTTTTGTGTGTGGTGTGGGTGTGTGTGTGGGGGCGTGCGCGCGCGGTGTGTGTGTTTGTCTTGTTACGCTCTTCTCTCTCTCTCTCTCTTCTCTCCTTCTCTTTCACTCTGTCTCTGTCTCTGTCTTCTGTCTCTCTCTCTTCTCCCTTTTAAATTTCTCTCTTTTCTCTCTCTCTCTCTCTCTTGTGCTGGTGTGGTCCATGTCGGTGTATGTGTTGGTGTGCAGGTCTTTCTGGTGTATGTTTTGTGTGTGTGTTTTCTTGTGTGTGTGTATGTTGGTGTGTGGTGTGTGTGTGTGTGTGTGGGTGTGTGTGGTTTTTGTGGTGTGTGTGTGTGTGTTTATGGTGCGTTGTGTGTGTTGATCCGTGGAGTGCATTATGGCCTGCAGCGCGCGTGGGCATGTGTTTTTTTTAAAGTGTTTGTATTTTGTGTGTGTGTGGTGTGTGTTTGTGTGTGGTTTTGTGTGGTGTTGTTGTTTGGTTTGGTTTTTGTGTGTGTGTGTGTGTGTGTGTTGTTGTGTGTTGTGTTGTGTGTGTGTGTGTGTGTTGTTTGGGGTTGTGTGTGTGGCTCTAGGGAGCGTGTGGCGGGTTTTTTTTTTTTTTGGTTATTTTTGTGTGTCTTTTATTTGGTGTGTTGTGTGGTTTTTTGTGGGTGTTTTGTTGTGTTTTGAGTGTGTGTTTGGCTTGTGTGTGTGTTGGTTGGGTTTTTGTTTTTTATTCTTTTATTTCTTTTCTCCCCCC
>JAMYXO010005151.1:15000-16037 GCA_033310375.1 Conus canariensis | reverse complement strand
TGTTTCCTCAGTTCGTCTCATTTTTTGTCTTCTTCTTTTGTTTCGCTTTGGTTTTCTTGCTTTCTTTCTTTTAGCTATCGTTATGTTTGTCTGTCTCCTGTCTGTCTTCTATCCATTTGTCTGCTTGTGTTTTTGTATGTCTGTCGGCTCTCTCTCTCTCTCTCTCTCTCTCTCTCTCTCTCTTTCTCTCTGTCTCTCTCCCCCTCCACCCTCTTCTTCTTCTTCTCCTTCTGCTTTCTCTCTCTCTCGCGCGCTCTCTCTCTCTCTTCCTCTCTCCTTCCCTCCCTCCCTCTCTCCCTCCCCTCTCTGTCTGTCTGTCTGTCTGTCTCAGTGTCTGTCTGTCTGTCTTGTCTGTCTGTCTGTCTGTCTGTCTGTCTCTCTCTCTCTCTCTCTCTCTCTCTCTCTCTCTCTCTCTCTCTCTCTCTCTCTCTCTCCAGGCCGATTTCCATTCTGTCTAATTTGTCTAAACCAAACCTTTAGAAAATCACCTTAAGCAAAACCTCCAAGCGCACTTCGTTACACATAAACTATTTAATTCAAATCAAAGCGGTTTTAGAGAAAATCATTCATGTCAGACGGTTCTTACCAATCTAGTAGAACAGCGGCATTTAAATATCAATAATGATCTTCTCACAGGAACGATATTTGTGGACTTTGCTAAAGCCTTCGATGTTATCAACCATGATCTCTTCTTGAAAAAAACTTACTTTGTATGGTTTAACTCCAAAATCTGCCAATCTTCTCTTATCTTTTCTATCAAACAGAAGGCAAATAGTTGTTCAAGATATGATATCATCCACTTTCATGCCAGTCAATTTCGGTGTGCCTCAGGGTTCAGTCTTAGGACTAATGTTATTTATAATTTAAATAAACGATCTCCCTCTTTACATTTCCTCTTCTTGTGAGCTTTTCGCTGAGGACACCACCCTACACAATAAAGGAAAAAATACAGATGTAGTGTGCGCCGACTTACAAAATGACGTTGACAGGCTCATAAAATGGACAGAACTTAATCATATGGCACTTCATCCTAAAAA
>JAMYXO010005151.1:0-2500 GCA_033310375.1 Conus canariensis | reverse complement strand
CCTAAAAAATGATGGACGTCGATAATATTTCAAAGGAATATATTTTGCCTTAAATATGTAAGCAAAGGACAAACAAATAGAAAATGAAGTTCGTTCTCTGGGGCAGACTTGCACAATGGACATAAAACATCTAATTCTGTATGAACATTGTAACGTTGCCTGTGTACAGCAATATCAGATATGCCGAATCTAAACTTAGTTAATGCAGATCTGACAAAACTATTGATATTCATCGACAGATAAGGTTCCGCTTCCATTACCTGATTTGACTTTAGAAATCGAAACAAAGAAAATCTCTCACTGTTTTTAATATGACTATTCCAGTCTTGCAAGTTACAATCAATTATTCTCTGCTTAAAACAAGCCAAAAATGTTTTAACACATCCAACACTCTGTTCTAACCAAACAAACGAAAACCCATAACTACAAAGACATTTACGAACAGAAGTTGCCCAAGTTGATTTACCTCTAGAATCTAAATCAAACAATACTCTGTATGCTTTTGCAGGTAACCTGTGTTCTCCCATACGCATGAGCTTAAGCCAATAACTAATACATTTCACGTATGAATTTACATAAATGGGATATCTGCCAAGCTCACCATAAACTAAGTCATTAGGGGTTCGTCTATCCACATGCAAAAAACGTTTCATAGCAAATAAATGTAATTTTTCAATTTCATGACCTTTATCCAATCCCCAAATTTCAGCGCCATACTGTACAATAGGCTGCACTTGGGCATGAAACAATTTTAAAAAATAATTTAACTGAAGCACTTTCAAATTTATAAAGCAAGCTTAAAATAGCTATAACAGCACGCTTTCCTCTGTTAACAAGATCATGACAGGCAAACGTAAAGCTAAGTTTTGTTGAAAAATATATGCCCAAGTACTTGTAAGCATTTACCACAGACATTTGTGAACTTCCATACAACCACCTTTCACGCGATGCTAAGAAACCACCCTTTCGAAAAACTATAATGTTTGATTTACTCATGTTTACTTTCAAATCCAGTCTACATGCTGCAGAATGCAAATTATTCAATTGGTTTTGTAATCCTACGACAGTTTCAGAGAGCAAGACGATATCATCTGCAAATAACAATATAAATAATTCGATCGAGTCAAAAGTGACACCGTGTCTTCCCTTCTCAATAATTTCTAGTGCTAATTCATTGATATACAATGAAAATAATACTGGGCTGCAGACATCCCCCTGTTTAACACCCTGAGTACATCTAATATAGTCACTAAATTTTGCCCCACATCTTATCATAGCTTTAACATCTTTGTACATGCATTTTACACAATTATATGATTTACCTTTGATTCCATTTTTTGTAAGTATCGGCCACAAAAGTTTTCTTGAAATGGAGTCAAAGGCCTTTTCAAAGTCTATAAAGGCAACATATAGCTTACGGTTGTTAGAAAATTGTTTCTGGACAGCTGCTAACAGAGTGAACATATGATCAATTGTACAAAAGTTTTTCTTGAACCCTGCCTGGTGATCACCTGTTATATTGTTTACTTCAATCCATTCTGACAATCTCTTGTTAATTATAGAACCAAATACTTTACTTGCAATATCAGACAAGGAAATTCCTCTGTAATTGTTAGGGTCATTCCTATTACCTTTTTAAAGAGAGGGAGAATAAATGATTTGTGCCAATCTTCAGGATAAATTCCATTGTCAAACAAATTATTGAACAATTTAACCAGAAAATCAGTTCCAACATTACCAACATTTTTAAAAAACTCACAAATCATGCCATCTGGACCAGCTGCCTTTCCATTTTTTAGCTTTCTTATTGCAGCAACAACTTCAATTTTGCTTATAGGACGATCATAATATTCTATATATCCGTTGTCGCATATCATATCATTTACTAGAATTTCAGTTTCTGTCCTAGAATCCTTATCCAGCACATGGTTAAAATGATTATACCATTCATCTATAGTGATTTCGTTTTGATTATATACTCGCTTTCTAAATACTGTACGTACATTTCTCCAGAATTCTTGCTGACTATCAATACTTGTGATCACTTTTTTCAAACAGTAAATCGTTGTGTTGTTTCTTCTTTCTTTGTAATAAATTTTTATACTCACGTCGAGCTACACAGTATAGATGTCGGACATCTTTATCTAATGTGTTACAAAATGTTCTTAACAATTTTCGTAAATTTTGTCTTTCAATTTTACATTCGGCATCAAACCAATCATTTTGTCGCTTCACTCTGTTTACACAAACTTTACGTTTCATACCGTCCGCAGCTCTTTTTACAGAACTGTTAAACAAGTTAAGTGCATTCATTTATATTTACATCTACTAAGTCCATAGCACGAAATAACTGGAATTTGATTTCCCGTGAGTTCATTGTGTCTATGAAATTCAAGGCATAATCCTTATCCCACACAAACTTTTCAATATACTCTCTCCTTTTGTCATTTTCATTCACACCCACATTTGTTCCTACAACATTTACGCTAAGTTCCAAAGG
>JAMYXO010005150.1:0-16039 GCA_033310375.1 Conus canariensis | reverse complement strand
AAATATAAAAGCTTTCATCTGATTTCATCATATTCCAAAGTTTGCAGAATAAGAATACAAATGTGCATACAAACACATATGTTTGTGAGCACATACATACACACACCGTGGTGCATTCCATGTCATGTGCCACTCACAATGAAACATATTCTTTTAGAGTGCTGGGACTTGCACGATGTGAGACACAAACATTTTACAGCAGAGTCCATGAAAATCCTGTTCAGAGAGATGTCCTGCCTGACGTGATCTTTGAGTTTTTGGAGATGAGATTAACATTTTTCATCTGATTTAAGATTTTACGGAAGAAAGATTTTTAACGAAGTTTCTGGTGCGTTTAAAAGATGTCGTTTAAAGAGATGTATGAAAGGGGTTTTCAAAAAATTTTTTTTTAAATGACTTGAGTTTGATTTTAACGTGGGTGACAGCCCTGATTGTGGCCCTTTGCGGTTGGCTGGGCTATAAGCAACATTATCTTATCTTATCTTACATACACACACATAAAAGACAATTGATTATCAAGCCATGCGCATTTTTATGTTATTGTTAAACCCAGTTTTACAATAAAACATTCAAAAGATCTTATACGTGCCCTTAGAGAAGCCGAAAAAAAAAAATCAGTTCCATAACGACAACATGAAAACAAAACAAATGCCAGAAGCACAGGTGATTAACTCACTTAAGATGGACAGTTCTGTCCCTTGTTTTTCCCTGTGCATGGGCCATCTGTTATGGTTAGTACAAAAATCACCAAAAAAATACAAAACAAGAGATCGTATGAACCTTCCGTTTGTAGCATTTCAATAACTTCAGGAATGGCTAAAACGTTGCCAACGGGCTCGACTCTGCTCCGACACATTCGCAGAAGAACTTGATTGAGACGCCATTTTTTCACACTCTATGCTGAGTTAGTAAGTCATGTGGGTTGCAATCAATCAGCAACTGACGCAAAGTGGGTGATGGGGCCACACAAAACCACTGGGCAGGCAAACAAAGGAATGCTGACGATACTATTTATAGCTTGTTGTGGTCCACTGATCACGCTATCACTGCATAAAAAATCTGTCAAGGCCGAAACATTGATAGCGTTCGTTCATACGGAAACGTAACGTCATCAGAAAACGCTATAATAGCATCTGTTCGTGACAAGTGAGTTTTAAAATAGAACCACAGAATTAGATTCAGTACTGACAACTACAGCATCATTATTTTACTTCAGCAGAACGGTGTTGAATGAGGTCAGGCCTGAAACCATAGTCAGCAAAGTGGCATAAGGGGACTGACTTACAAGCAATGCCCACTTTTCCCTGTACAAAGCCTTTGTATACTGAGGAACGGTTTATCATGAACTGGCAAGCAAACAACAAAGGGCAATACACAAAATGACAGAAAAAAAAAAATGAATCAGTGACACAGCTTTGTCAGCCATTTCAGTGCATTTTGGTCATTGGTTTTCATTGCTATTCTCTTATGGCTAATAGCTATCACAGTTCTCAACGGTACTAAAGCCACTGAAGGACTCATTTTCAGTGTCAGACATGAAGGGTTTCATTAATTCTTCATCAACGACGGCCATGATGTCTGCTGACTTCCAGTACTTCCACTTCCATTGTTAGGCTTGCTGTGACTTCTGTGTCCTCTGCTATTGAGATTATGCCTGTTTTTTTTGTTTTTTTGTTTTCTTAAACTGTTAATAATTGAGGACAGCTGTGATTTTTTACATCGGGACACTTCAACGCACTGAGTACCCCACCAATGGGATCATCAGTTTGAACTGCTTTATGGTTGCCTTTTTGATGAGCCAGATCGATAGCCTTCAATTCAAAATCCATGTCATAGACTTTGGCATTTTCGCTTGATCTTGTGGTGCTGATAATTGACTGACTGAGCAAAAAATAATATTCAGCTATTTAATGATCCTCGTTTTGCACGTTGCTCATGCCTTGAGTCATCTGTTCTGTGTGCAGTGGTCAAATTTGATTTCTCCCATCTCTAAAGCCTTCGTGAGCTGTCATCATCTCATTTCTGCTAGGAGCTTATTTACCACACTTACAAGATCTATAGAGGAGGCAATTATCTTACTGAAAGGTAACTAGCTCAGCTCTGAGACTCCAGGTAAAAATAATAACCTCACCTGTAAGACTTCTGGAGAAACCAGATCAGCGCCAGATTTCTCCAGCGCCCATTCCACAATGTCTGAAGCCGTGTGACCTCCGTTGTAGTCCTCTCCTCGTACGCCCGACATAAAAGAAATAATTCTAGGGAACCCCTCCACCTGCAGCAAATCACAGGTAAGTCCTCCTTCAGCATCATGTGCTGACTGATTTTTTTTTAATATATAACAAGGTACAGCACATCAATAGGAAAGTGTGTGTGTGTGTGTGTGTGTGTGTGTGTGTGTGTGTTTGCATGTATGTGTGTGTGCGTGTGTGTGTGTGCATGTGTGTGTGTGCGTGTGTGTGTGTGTGTGTGTGTGTGTGTGTGTGTGAGTGTGTGTGTGAGTGTGAGTGTGTGTGAGTGCGTGTGTGTGTGTGTGTGTGTGTGTGTGTGTGTGTGTTTGAGTGTGTGTGTGTGAGTGTGTTGTGTGTGAGTGTGTGTGTGTGTGTGTGTGTGTGTGTGTGTGTGTGTGTGTGTGTGTGCATGCATGTCTGTGTCTGTGAGTGCATTCAAAGGATTTGCATGCGTCCACATGCATGTGGCTTTTTTTTTCTTTCCTCTAGTGCAATTGCCCAGTCATAATCTATCCAATACAAAACTGTAAAGCAACCCTCTCATGCAAATCAATTGAAAAGACTGAATCGCTCACCCCGTATTTCTGTGCGGTCACAGTGTTCTTCGTGGCATCAATGGCACACACTTTGACCTTGCCCTTGAGGTCAGTGGCAGCCTGTTTCCAGTGCGGAGCCAGATTCTGGCAGTGCTGGCACCAAGGGGCATAGAACTCCAGCATTACCATGCCTTTGTGCTGCAGGACTTCTTTGTTAAATGTGCTGTCCGTCACTTCCACCAGGTCAGCCGGATTCACCGTCTAAAGGGAGAGAAAAAATATTCATCTACATGTTTGTTTGTCTATTTGTTTGATTTGCTTTTATACCTTTTTTTAAAAGTTTCTTTCTCTATATATCCATTGATGAATTATTCATCTTTAGAAGAAAAAAAAAACCTGTTCATTTTGAGTGCATATAATTCTTTATTTCATGTTGATCTAGTTGGTTAGCTATCTCTCTATATATATATATTTTTTTGATTTGCAAAATTTTGTCTTCATAAAGTTTCTCTGTGGTTTCATTTCAGTATATATTTTCTGTTGTTGGTTTATTCATTTACTTGTTTATTTCCATTACTGTCCTATCTTCTATAGTCTTTAAACGCCTTAGCTGCTATTGGACATATGGCCTCTTGTATAGTCTTTAAACGCCTTAGCTGCTATTGGACATATGGCCTCTTGTATAGTCTTTAAACGCCTTAGCTGCTATTGGACATATGGCCTCTTGTATAGTCTTTAAACGCCTTAGCTGCTATTGGACATATGGTCTCTGGTATAGTCTTTAAATGCCTTAGCTGTCATTGGACATGTGGCCTCTTGTATAGTCTTTAAATGCCTCAGCCGCAATTGGACATATGGCATATGTCCATATCATTTTTTTTAACACACAGCTGTTCTGGAATACCTGTGATTTCCTGCACAATTCGGTTTTTACAGTGACTCTATGTAAAGATTTGTAATCTCATTGTTTCTCTGGCTCCTTCCTTTACAGTAAAAGGGGCACAGCAGCAGAGGAATGTAGACATACTTCAAACGTCCAACGGCAACCAAGAAATTATTAACACTACTTTCATGCCACCCTGGCTGACCCCGACACAGTGCCCTTGAGGTCATTCATGACGAGTCTACAGGAGAACACCTGCCAGAGGAGAGCCTGCGTCATCGTGTTATCATTTTCTCCTATACAAGACTCTGCACACTACATCTACCACTGGTGGCAAGAAGCACTTGGAAGTAGACCAAGACTGAAAGAATGCCATGTGGATAAGCAATACATCACAACTTTGTCCTTACAAACAACAGAGTGGGAGTCTACACACAAACTGGAATGGAAACCAAAACTGGGTCACCATTCTGAACCAACGCTACAAGATACACTGTTATAAAAGCCTCTGAAAAAAGAGAAAGTCTATACTGTAGGAAATACACATCCGATTCCACTTAACAAAAATATGAAAATCTACACACAATATCCTCTGAAAAGGTATAAAAGCCAATATAATTAGAAACTTGCATGCAATTCTAATAAATAAATGAAAAGAAACCCTACAGGTAATACACAAACTACACATTCAATCAACTCCAAAAAAGTATGAAAGTCTACATTAGAGGATACATACACACAATTCTCCCCAAGCGATATTACTCCCAACAGATTATAGGAAACAAACATGCAATCTGGTCTTTAAAAAAGATAAAAGTCCACATACATTACAGGAATACACATGCAATTCTCACTACACACTATGAAAGCCTTAATGTTCTGCATGAAATATAAATGCAGTCCTCTCTAAGAGGTATGAAAGTGTACATATGCTAAAGGAAACACATATGCAGACGTATTAATGTGTACATATGTACATGAAGGATGCACACATATGCAATTCTACCCAAAATGAATGGATGTCTCCTTTGTAAAAAAAACAACACATTCACCCCTCTGAAAAGAAACATACCTACAATCCAATGCAACTCAAAATATAAATACAGCCACAAAAGACAGAGTAAAGTGGTGCATGTCTAATCTACAAAAGAAAAGAGACAAGTGAATTTTCAAAAAAAAAATGTTTTAGATGTCACAAATAACAGACGTACAAGATGCGCAGACACTCGCATACACACAAACCTCCCTATATGGCCGTCAGCTTCAGAATGAAGAAAATGCAGGAAATACAGACACATATACCCTCTAAAAAGTGACAAAAAATATCATCTATCATCTTCTAAAAAGAGGTATGACTGCTTGCCTTGCTCTTTTTACTTTTCTTGGCTTTGCCTTGGTAGCGAGCATCAACAGTGTCCTTGACGTATTTCATGCAGAAGTCGATAATATCCTTGGCAACGCGCGGACCTGTCAACACACGTCACACTGTAGCATGTGGAAGTGTGTGTGTGTGTGTGTGTGTGTGTGTGTGTGTGTGTGTGTGTCTGCTTGTGTGTGTATGTGTGTGTGTGTGTGTGTGTGTGTGTGAGAGAGAGAGAGAGTGTATGTGTGCTTGCACGCAGACATACATACATGCATGCATGTATGTAAGCTTGTGTGTACAATAAAGTGTGTGTGTGAGTGTGTGTGTGTATGAGTGTGAGAGTCAGTGAGTGTGACTCTGTGTGTGTGTGTGCGCGTGCGTGCGTGCATGCATGCATGTGTGCGTGCGTGCATGTGTATTCTTTTTTTCTCTGACTGGTCTCAAAGTACTCCACAACAATAAATTATAAATACAGAGGACATAACTGTAATAAACAAATCATATTCAGAAAAGAACTAAGAAGTCCATCAAGAAACTAATCAATGGACAAACACACACACACACACACACACACACGCACGCACGCATACACGCACAGTGTAATCATATACACAATTCACAGCATGAATCTAGAGCAGCACAGACATCGAAGAATAGGAGAAGGGAGTGGGGTGCAGGAGGGAGGGTGGGGAGACGGGAAGCAGTTTTTGGAAGGGGGGGGGGGGGGGAGGGAAGAAAAATTTCAATACTGCTGAAATGAATGAAACCACAAAAGATATGGATGTGGGAGAGTGGGGAGGTACTTGGAAGAAAAAATTCACAACTGTTCAAATATAATGCTCCGCAACAAAAGAGGACAGGGGGTGGTAGGTGAGTGGGTGGAGTGGGAAAAGGGGATGGGGGGGTGGAGGATATAACAATCCTGTAGAGCTAACAGGGACAGACGACACAGGGCCTCGTCCTCCTCAGTCCCAAACTCAGACCATCGATGTGTCATCTGTGGCCGCCTGTGTGCTTCCAGCTTCGGGCTACGGAGTCATTGTTATCGCTGAGTACACAGACCATCATCTTTGTCGGCTCCTGACGGACTACTACTACTACTACAGCTAATAGAAACGCTACGTTTCACTACAAACGTTGGGAGGACGTGGGGTGGGGAGACTGGGAGGGGGGAAAGGGGGGTGTACAGGGGGGAGGAATGAAAAATTCAGTACTTTGCTCGAATAAGTATATGTCCGTCCTGTAAAAGTGGTGGGAGGGGTGAAAACAAAAGAAATTTAGCAGCGTCTACATTACGATCCACTATAAAGGGCAATGAAAGACAGGTGGTGCTGGGGTTGGGAGGAATTCGATTCTTATCAAATCATGTTACATTCCATTGCAACTCTCAATTCAGTCTACTATGCCAAACTTTTAACTTTGGTGCCCCCCCCTCCGTAACCCATGCTGATTTTTGTTTCCTTTTTATTGCACATCCAATCCAAGAGGAACAACACATGCAATTAGCTCAACTGTTCACATACAGTTATCTCCCATACACTGGAAAATGAGTTTCTTTCTACTGATGCATGGGTAAACCATTGACTTCCGGGAATAGGCCGGAGGACGTCCGGGAAAGACCGGAGGACACTGGGAAAGACCAGAACCAAGGGCTCTGTGGGCTGGCTCCCCACTTTGCCTTAAATATGTGGCTACTAAGAATAAAAGGAAAAGATGCTCCCAGGATTCACCGAAAGGGGGAGAGAATGATGAATCCATCGGTGCTCAACCAATCATGACTGCAAATCCCAAACGGACTATGAACATGGACCAAATGGAATATCCATGTGTCTGTGGAAAGCGTTTCGCTACCACCCGTGGCATGAAGATCCACAGAACAAAGATGGGATGTGTGAAGACTCATCTGAATGAGCAGCAGTGCACTGCATCAGCAGATAAGACGTCGGAAGACCAAGGCCAGGATTTAAACCACAGTGCCAAGGACATCCACGCTGTTGGTTCGGATGAGGAATTTGCACAGGCCCTCGATGCCAGGCGCCTGAAACTCAACCTGCCACGAGCAAACGAAACTGAAGATTGGGAGAAACTGGATGCAAAAATCGTCCAAAGACTCGATGCACTGATAGGGAAAAGCACCCTGGAACACAAACTAGCCACATATGGGGACATTGTGTATGCCACATGTAGAGACGCCTATGGAGCAAAACTACCCAAAGAGAAAACACCTCCAAAGAAATCCAGACGCCAAGAAAAGATGGACAAGATCAGGGTCCAAAAGAAAAACCTCAAGATGCAAATGAAGACCGCATTGCCAGCTGAAAAACAAGGCTTGGAAAAACTGTGGAAAGACCTGAAAGAAAAACACAGCGCCCTCAGCAAAGCGGAATCTGCGAGGAAGAGGAAGAGCAAAAAGAAGAAGACACAAGAGCGCTTCTTCAGAGACCCCTTCCAGTTTGCCAGAACACTGTTTGAGCAGCCAAAATCTGGGACCCTAAGTGTGGACAAAGGAGTTCTTGAGCAGCATCTGAGGAAAACATACTCTGACCCACAGAGCAAAGCACCACTCGACATTCAAGGTCTGGTGTGGCCAACCAACCCTGAGGAACAGTTCAATGGCAAGCCTCCAACGTTGGCGGAAATCAAGAAGGTGGTCGACAAAGCCAGAGCCAAATCATCACCAGGGCCAAACGGAATACCTTACCAGCTTTACAAGAAATGTCCCAAGGTGCTGGAGTGGCTCCACAGGCTGCTGCGATAGGCTTGGAGAAACCAGAAGATCAGCGGCCAGTGGATGACGGCAGATGGTGTGTACATCCCCAAAGAGCAAAACTCAAGTGACATCAGCCAGTTCAGGCCAATATCACTACTGAACGTCGAAGGGAAAATCTTCTTCTCTGTCATGGCAGCAAGGCTGACCAAGTACCTGATGGAAAACAAGTACTTGGATGTGTCAGTCCAGAAAGGTGGCATCCCAGGCGTGGCTGGCTGTGTAGAACACGCCACAATGATCTGGGACGCAATCCAAAAAGCAAAAACAGAAAAGAGAGACCTGGACGTAGTGTGGCTTGATCTGGCAAACGCATATGGATCTGTGCCCCATGAGATGATACAGTTGGCTCTTGAGATGTACCATGTGCCAAAGAACATCCGCGACATGCTCAAGAAGTACTTCAATGGCTTCTCAATGCGGTTCTCTACCAAGGAGTACACAACAGACTGGATCAACTTGGAAGTGGGTATTGCAATGGGCTGTGCAATTTCCCCAATACTGTTCGTGCTGGCAATGGAACTCATCTTGAAAGCAGCAACAAACAACGCGAGACAAACAGACCTTGGCGATGGATACAAGATGCCTCCTCTCAAGGCCTTCATGGATGACACTACAGTGATTTCATCCAGAGAAGACGAGACACGTCATGTGCTGGAGAGGCTGGACGACATAGTTGCCTCATCCAGAATGAAGTTCAAGCCAAAGAAATCGAGGAGTCTCTCGCTGAGGAAAGGAAAAGTGGCCGGATCTGTGGTCTTCAGTGTTGCCAACCAGGCCATTCCAACAGTCACAGAAGAACCAGTCAAGAGCCTTGGAAGATGGTATGATGATACGCTGAAAGACACACAAAGAGCAAGAAAAACCAAGCAGATGGCGGAGGACGGCTTGGAGACCATTGACCAGTGTGGGCTCCCTGGCAAATACAAGGTCTGGTGTCTGCAGTTCATGCTGATACCAAAGCTCCTATGGCCTCTGATGATATACGACATCTGCACCAGCATAGTGGAGGCAATGGAAGCCAAAATCAACAAGTTCACAAGGAAATGGCTTGGTGTCCCACCCTGTCTGACTGGCATAGCGCTGTACTGTCGCCAAGCAAAGCTGAAACTACCACTGAAATCCATCCTGGAGGAATACAAAGCAGGGAAGATCAGACTTCAAAGCATGCTGGAGGACTCAGGAGACAAGGTGGTAGAAGCAATCAAGCCCCAGCTGAAGACAGGCAGAAAATGGAAAGTTCAAGACGCGATGGATTCTGCAAAAGAAAGTCTCAAGATCAGAGAAATAACAGGACACACACAGACCAACAGACAAGGACTGGGGGTGACCAAAACTGAAGGGTGGTCAAAGGCCAAAGGAAAAGCCAGAAGAGACATGATGATTCAGGAGATGAGAAAAGAAGAAGACCAAAAAAGACTCCAAAAAGCAGTCCAGCAGAGCCAGCAAGGGCAATGGACAACGTGGGAGAATGCACTCCAAAGAAGTCTCACTTGGAATGACATTTGGCACATGGCCCCTCTCAGGATCAGCTTCATTCTCAGATCTGCTTATGACCTTCTGCCCTCAAATGCAAACCTGGTGAAGTGGGGGAAAACAGACGATCCTGCATGCCCCCTCTGCCATGAAAAACAAACAGTGGAGCATGTCCTAAGCTCATGTAAAGTAGCCCTGGCTCAAGGAAGGTACACATGGAGGCACAACCAAGTGCTCAAAGAGATTGTACAAGTAGTCTGGGCTAGTACCAACACCACAAAAGGGAAAATCAGGACTCCAAAAGCACCCGCAACATTCTTCACGGCAGGAGGCAGCAAATCATGGCCAAGAACAACAGTGCCACTCGAAACATGCAGGCAGAGTCTGCTGGACGGGGCAGATGACTGGGAGTGCACTGCAGACCTCCCAGAATGGAAGAGTCACCCAGAGATCATCAGCAAGAGTGGCATGAGACCAGACATAGTAGTCCACTCTCAGTCAACCAAGCAGCTGATCATGATCGAGCTCACGGTGCCATATGAGAACAGAATGGAGGCAGCTCAAATCTACAAGACTGAAAAGTATGCTGATCTGGCAAACAGCCTGAGGAGAGAAGGCTATCAGGTCAAAGTCCTCACTGCAGAAATTGGAGCTAGGGGGTTTGTAGGAACGTCTGCATACAGCCTCATGAAACAGCTCTCAATTGCAGGGAGGGAAAAAACCAGAGCCCTGAAAGCAATGGCAGAAGCGGCAGAGAGGTGTTCAAGCTGGATCTGGTCAAGGAGGAACAAAAGTGAACTTCGTAAGGCTTAATTTCCCTACAAATATCAGGTGTCCCTGTGGCTCAGTGGTTAAAGCGCGAGTCATTAAGTGGAAAATGAGCATGTCCAGAGGGTCATGGGTTCGAATCCCAGCCATGGCTCGTCCCAAGAGGGGGAAAAAAAAAAAAGGGCAGCAGAGGGACATCCGGAGTCATGAACCGGGTGTGGCCCAACCCCCCTAGAGTGTCAGGAGATAAGGGCCGAAACACTTGCTTGAAGGGGGCTTCTCTTCTGAGGACTCGCTGCTGCCACGCTCTCCACAAGTTTCTTTCTACTGGTGTGGTTTTCTCTCTGATGTTACGGTCTTGACAGAGGTCAGAGGTTGTCCTTCCCTCACACAAGATTGTAGAACAAAGGCAATTTTCATACTGAGTGGTGATCAAATTTTGATAAGTGAAGCCAGGCTCAAAACATTACACATGTTTATTTTGCAAGAGAAACATTACTTTTAATGAAAAATTGTCTAGTTCTTTCCAGCACATTGGCTGATGGATAGTATAAATACTATATAAGCTACATACATATACCCTTCACACTTCTTTTCTTTTCTTCTTTTGTTGTTGTTGATAATTTAGTGACATAACATTTACAAGAATGCAGAAATTTACAAGTGGCACTCCTGACAAATCTGTTTCAGCATTTCAAATAAAACAAAACAATCTTTGAAATAATGAATACATTGTACGCTTTAGTCACTTTATGTAAGTCTGCTGAATGTTCATGGTATGTCTGAAATGTTGCATCATGAGATGTTAAAAAAGCTACCTGAATTCCCTCAGCCTTCTCCATCCCCCAACAATGCAATGCAATTCGCACATCCATCTCTCCCAGCGAGACTGGAATGGGATTTAACATGGGGGTAAGACGGTGGTGGTGGTTTGCAATGAAAGAAATAACCGTATGTACCATGTAAGAGGAAATAATGTATTGAAAGACGAAAGCTGCCTAAATTATTCGTTGACCGTCCTTCCCAAAAGAGTCCGTCTTTTCTTACAGGGATAAAAGCGGATGTCGCTTTAATGCAAAAGTTCCTTTACCTGACCTTGTCTTAAAGCCTCATGCAAAACCTATGCAGGGGATTAGTGTTATGTATTAAGTTCACATATAAATGTATTATTCCCCTTATTTAGCAAACACAAAATCAAGCGCCTGTTCCTGAAGTTCTAGAACTCTTACCGGAAGAACGCTAGCCTTATTAGGAAAGAACTTAAAAAGATATAATGCCTGTGTCCGGCTTCCCGCGGCACTCTCCCTCCAAGATTCCAGAAAGCAGCTTCCCCCCTTTAGAAACAAAGCCTAGAGAACTTCAACTTCCTTCCTCCAACGGATGAATTGTAACGTGCCATTCCTGTTAATACAATTGAAACCAAACCAGTGGTCATCGTGTCATTAATTGTGAGGTTGTGTCACATGTTGATTTGAGCAAAGAACCCACAAACATAACAATTGGCGACGAGGATGGGGTCCACGGTTCTTGTGCAGGATAAAAAATAGAGGTTTCGTCTAGCAACAAGAAAGTGATGCGAGTGCAGTGAAGTCTCTCCTTAAAAAAAAAAAAAAAAAAAAAAAAAAAAAAAAAAGTCGTAAGGATTGTTCCCCCAAGTTTAGGTCGACATAGATCAGAACTGTATTCAACATAAATTGTGTTCCCTGTGTGCGCCTTCTTTGACGGTGGCTCATCAACTACGGCGTCGGACGGTCTACAGAATCAGGTCAGATCAAACCATTTTATTCTGCCTTTGTTAGTATTTTATGGGGGTGACGGTTAGTTAGATCACGCAAGTGCTGATTCGCTGAACTGATAACAATGTCGCACTTTGGAAAGTTGGAGGAGTTTGATGTGACATCTTGTGACGTTGACACATATTTCGAACGTTTAGAATCATTTTTCAGAGCAAACCAAGTTAGAGAAGCAGAACAAGTGGATGCATTTATTAGTGTAGCTGGTCAGAAAACATACAAATTGTTGAAAACACTTCCTTCCCCCTTACAATGATTCAGTCATAAGTGTCTGAAGAAGACGTGAGTAAGACTGACAACCTACTCAGGTGCAACACTACCCTTGCATGGCGCCATTGATGTAGTTGCTGAACATAACCAGCAGAAGGCAGGTCTGGAACTTCTGACTGCTGACGTTACTGGACAACCTTCAATAATAGGACGTGACTGGCTATCAGCAGTCAAACTGGACTGGCAAGCCATTTGTCAAGTCAAAATGCTGTCTTCATCGACATTGGATGAAGTGCTCATGAAGCACGAAGAAGTCTTCAGAAATGAGTTAGGCACTATGAAGAAAATCAAAGCCACCCTGCAGCTTAAAGATGGGCAGAGCAGATCCAAATTCTGCAAGTCAAGGCCAGTCCCCTATGCCCTTCGCCCCAAAGTGGAAGAGGAGCTGATAAGACTGGAGAGTGAAGGTGTCATTAAGAAAGTGACACACAGCGCATGGGCATCTCCAATAGTTGTAGTCCCCAAGAACAATGGCAAGGTCAGAATCTGTGGAGACTACAAGTCTACTATTAACCCCATGCTGGATGTTGATCAGTACCCACTCCCCAAGCCTGAGGATCTTTTTGCAACATTGGCTGGAGGAAAATTCTTTTCCAAGTTAGATCTCAAGCAAGCCTACCATCAGATGCAAGTGGAAGAAGAGTCTGAGCCTTTGCTCACTATTAACACATTCAAAGGACTGTATCGGTACTGCAGACTTCCATTTAGAATTTCTTCTGCCCCTGCCATATTTCAACAGAACATGGAACAGATAGTTCAGGGCATAGAGGGAGTAGTTGTCTACCAAGATGATACTGAGGTGACAGGATCAACACAAGACGAACACTTGTTCAGGCTGGATCAAGTGCTAGACAGACTAAAAGAGTTTGGATTGAGACTACAGAGAGACAAGTGTGAGTTTCTCAAAAATGAGGTACGATACCTGGGACATGTCATCTCAGAAGAAGGATTAATGCCACTGGCAGAGAAGGTCAAGGCCATTGCTGATGCACCTGCACCAACCAACGTCAGTGAGCTATGTTCATTCTTTAGTATGGTACAGTACTATGCCAAATTTCTTCCAAATCTCTCTGCAGAACTAGCCCCACTACATGATCTCCTGAAGGATCAGACACCATGGTTGTGGACTTCTGACTGCCAGGAGGCAATGGAGAAAGTGAAGCATCAACTGATGTCAGCCAAAGTCTTGACGCATTATGATGTAAGTCTGCCAGTCCGCCTGGAATGTGATGCATCATCACTTGGACTTGGAGCAGTCATCAGTCATGTGATGTCAGATGGAAACCAGCGTCCAATTGCCTATGCTTCAAGAACTCTGAATAAGGCAGAAAAGAACTATGCACAAATTGAAAAGGAGGCATTAGCGCTGGTTTTTGGAGTAAAGAAATTTCATGAATATCTTTACGGCAGATCATTCACCCTGGTGACAGACCACAAACCATTGCTTGCCATACTAGGTTCAAAGAAAGGAGTGCCAACCCTGGCAGCTGCACGCATGCAACGTTGGGCACTGATACTGGCTGCATACAGCTACGAGTTGGAGTTCAGATCAACTGGTGAACATGCCAACGCAGACATGCTTTCCAGGCTTCCGCTGGAAAACGTTGACGAGACAGGCATGGAGGATGTAATCTTCCATGTCACTGTACATGATGAGCTACCAGTGACAGCTCAGCAGATAGCCAACCTCACGCGCAAGGATCCAGTCTTGTCAAAGGTATTGTCACTCACACTCAATGGATGGCCAAGTCAGACATCTGATCCAGATCTTCGACCATTCTTCAGCCGACGCTATGAGTTGAGTGTTGAAGAAGGAGTGCTCCTATGGGGTTTGAGAATCATCATTCCAGAACCACTCAGAGACAGACTGCTGTCTGAACTCCATGAGGAACACCCTGGTATTTATCGCATGAAGGCCCTGGCACGCAGTCATGTGTGGTGGCCAGGTATTGACCAAGATATAGAGGGAAGGGTGAAGAAGTGCCATGACTGTCTACATGTCAGCAAAACACCACCCACTGCACCTCTTCACACATGGTCGTGGCCAACCAAACCTTGGCAAAGAATTCACATTGACTTCGCAGAGTATGAAGGTGAAAACTACCTTGTTGTTACTGATGCTCATTCGAAATGGCCAGAAGTCGTCAGAATGAGGTCAACAACTACAGAAAAGACCACTGATGTCCTGAGACGGCTGTTCTCATCGTATGGACTTCCTGAAGAAGTGGTGAGTGATAATGGACCACAGTTCACCTCCACCACCTTCACTGATTTTATGCAGCGCAATGGAATCAGACACACCAGGTCAGCTCCCTACCATCCTGCCACCAATGGAGCAGCAGAACGGCTTGTTCAAGTGTTGAAGAGAAGTTTGAAGAAGGAAACTCAACACCTGACCAAGGAGCACCAGCTGGCCAACTTTTTGATGGTGTACAGATCTACACCCCACACGACCACTGGCGTGTGTCCTGCTCAGCTGTTTTTAAGACGACAGATATGCACGCGGCTGACCATCTTGAAACCTGACCCTGAGGCGACCATGAGGAACAGGCAGAAGCAACAACAGCAGCGACATGACTGAGGCACCAAGACACTGCGTGTGTTTCAGCCTGGGGACAGTGTTGCTGTATGCCAGTTTCGTGGTCCAGAGAAGTGGGCCCAAGGCACGACAGTACAACGCCTTGGTCCAGTGGCGTACATAGTACAGTTGGCAAATAAAACCTGCCATGTACATATTGACCACCTCATTTCGGCACCAGAGGATGGTCATCTGGAGGATGGAGCCTTGGACAACACACAAGTGGCAATGACCCATCCAAATTATCCCATTAGGCCCCCTAGTCTGCCTGCAGAGGTGCGTAATCCCGCACACTCCCTTGGCCCAAACCCAGAGATATTGCCACTTGTGCCCGAAGATTCAAGCAGCAAGCAGATGAAGGAACCAGGCATGCCTGTGAAGCCACTGCCCAGTTCAACTGCAACACCAGCCGCAGCAAGTGGAGGACCCGAACAGACCAGCCGAAGGCATCGCTACCCGACCAAGGACCGGAGACCCCCAAGAAGACTGGACCTGTGAATTGGTCTACGCTGTCGAATTGGGAGCATTGACTGTTTCGGTTTCGTGAGACAATGCTGTCTGAATATTCGATTCGTCGTCGGTTCGATCTATTGTGTTCGAAGTTTCGTTTCAGTTTGAAGGCATTTTGAACCTCATTGTAAGGGGGAAGGAAGTGTTATGTATTAAGTTCACATATAAATGTATTATTCCCCTTATTTAGCAAACACAAAATCAAGCGCCTGTTCCTGAAGTTCTAGAACTCTTACCGGAAGAATGCTAGCCTTATTAGGAAAGAACTTAAAAAGATATAATGCCTGTGTCCGGCTTCCCGCGGCACTCTCCCTCCAAGATTCCAGAAAGCAGCTTCCCCCCCTTTAGACCAAAGCCTAGAGAACTTCAACTTCCTTCCTCCAACGGATGAATTGTAACGTGCCATTCCTGTTAATACAATTGAAACCAAACCAGTGGTCATCGTGTCATTAATTGTGAGGTTGTGTCACATGTTGATTTGAGCAAAGAACCCACAAACATAACAACAGTCTGTGCTGATGTTGACTCCAAACAGAACATCGCTGTTTGTTAGTGTCAAGCAGGAACAGATCCAAGAACCCCTGGATCAAGTGATCAATGCTTTGTCCACTGGGCCAACCGGGCGCCTGGATGATAAGTTCAAACCACACTGTCAGCCCGAGACGACTCTACCTCTGCGCCACAGAACCTGAATATCCACTCACAGCTTCCTGCTCCCCCCCCCACCCCCCCCCCACACCCTCACACCCCCCCCCCCACACCCCCCCCCACACCCCACCCCCCACCCCCCCCACTCTTCCCCGATCTTGCAATATCCACTAATTAAATGAACAATCAATCCCGTTTCGCCTCCCTTTCTCAGAACGA
>JAMYXO010005149.1:0-16041 GCA_033310375.1 Conus canariensis | reverse complement strand
TTTGGGGTGTTTGGTGTTGTTGTGTTTTTGGGGTGGGGTGTGTTTTGTTTTGTGTGTGTTTTTGTGTGCGTTTTGTGTGTGTGTGGGGGTGTGGTTTTGGTTGGGGGTTTGGGGTTTTTGGTGTGTGGGGGTGGTGTGTGGGGTGTGTGTGTTGGGGTTGTGTGTTTGGGTTTTGGGTGGTGTTGTGTTGTGGGGTGGGGGTGGGGGGGTGTGTTTTTGGTGGGGTTGGTTGTGGGGGTGGGGGGGTGTGGTTTTGTGTGTTGTGTTTTGTGTGGGGGGGGTGTGTTTTGGGGGTGTGGTGTTGGTTTTGGTGTGTTGTGTTTTTGTGTGTTTTTATGTGGGTGTTGTGTGTGTGTTTGTGGGGGTGTGGTGGGTGTTTTGTGGGGGGTTGGGTGTGTTGTGGGGTGTGGGGGTTTTGTGTGGTGTGTGTGTTGTGTGTTTGTGTTGTGTGGGGTTGTGGTTGTTTTGTTGTGTTTTGTGTGTTGTGTGTGTGTGTTTTTGGGGGGGTGTTTTTTGGTGGGTGGGGGTTGGTTTTGGTGTTGTGGGGTTTTGTGTGTTGGGTGTTGTGGTGTTTTGGGGGGTGTGTTGTGGGGTGTGGGGTGTTGTGTGTTGTGGGGGTTTGTGTGTTGTGGGGGTGTGTGTGTGGGGGTGTTTTTGGGGGTTGGGGGTTTGTGGTTTGTGTGGGGGGTGGTGTGGGGGGGGTTGTTGGGGGGGGGGGGGGGGGGGGGGGGGGGGGGGGGGGGGGTGGGGGGGGGGGTGTGTTGTGTGTGTTTTTTGGGGGTGGGGGGGGGTTGGGGTTTGGGGGGGTGTTTTTGGGGGGGGGGTTGGGGGGGGGGGGGGGGGGGGGGGGGTTTGTGTGTGTGTTGTGTGTTGGGGTTTTGTGGGGTTTGGGTGTGTTTTGGTTGTGGGGGGGGGGGGGGGGGTTTGTGGGGGTTGGTTTTTTGTTTTTTTGGGGGTTTTGTGTGTTGGTGGGGGGGGGTTTGTTTTTTGGGGGTGTTTTTGGGGGGGGGGTGTTTTGGGGTGTTGGGGGGGGGGTGGTGGGGGTGTGTTTTTTTTGGTGGGGGGGTTTTGGTTGGGGGTTTTTGGGGTTGTTGGGGGTGGTTGTGGGGGTTTTTTTGGGTGGGGGGTTTTTTCCGGGGGGGGGGGGGGGGGGGGGGGGGGGGGTTTATGCACTGTGTGCATTTTCCCTTCTTTCTACTGTTTAGGGTGTACAAATGGGCCCTTGTTTAAAATTTAATAAATAAACATTTAAATCACTGACAAAAAATAAATGAACAAATTAAAAAAAAAAATTTCTTCTTCTGCTTTTCGTCGCAGGCGGGATACTCCAGCGGACCCCTCCCTTTATAACAGGCAAGTTTTAAAAACCCATCTGCCCAAAAAAGGGGTAAGGGGAGTTTTGTGTGTTTTAACCGGTTTTTTTTTTATCCCAAACATTAAGGCGCCATACCCCCAATTTTGGGGAAAAAAAAAAAAAAAAGATAAATCACTTAGGGAAATTGTGCATAAAATTTATTTTAAAAAAAAAAAGAAAATTATGAAAATAGAGGAAAAAAAATTTAAATCATTTTTTTAAAAAAAAAAATTTTCCCCTTTTACATATCTCTGGCAAAATAAAAACAAAAATTTTTTTTTTGGACGTTGATAAATAAACAAAGGGAACAAGGAAAAAGGGGGGGGCCCCTTTGGGTAAATTTGGATCAAGGAATGCATGTATGTTAAAAATAAAAAAGCATCCCCAAAAGAAGTCCCTTTTTAAATAAAATAGAGGGCCGGGGAAAGGAGAGACAGCCCGCAGCCCGACAGACGGACAGAGAGAGGAGAGAGGAGAGAGAGGACAGACGACGGGAAAAAGCCCAGACAGACATAGCCCAAAAGGGAAAGGGAGGGGAGAGGGGCCCAGACGGGGACAGACAGAGCGAGAGAGACAGACAGAAAAGTGAAAAAACGCATCACAATCTGTCTCGGGTTTGACCTCCTTTCGATAGAACAAAACATTTGATCACACACCACACACACACACCACACACACACACACAAAACCCACATCCCACACACACGCAAAACCATACACACACGGGGGCCGCACACAAAACAGGTCACACACGCGCCCCACACGCCAACACACACACAAAAAAGGGTGCGGGGTTGCACCAACACAAAACACACCAGAGAAAGAGAGAAAAACAGACAACAGGGGACAGAGAAAAACAGAAGCGGGGGAACAGAGTGAGACAGAGAGAGAGAAGAGAAACCCCCCACACGAAAACAGGACAGACAACAGGGACAGAAAAGGGGAACAGACAGAGAAAGAGAAAGAGAGAAAAAAGAGGGGAGTTAGGGGTGTAGTTTTTTTTAAAGGAAAAGGGGCCCAAAGACAAGAAGAAAAGGGTGTGTAGCACTGCACTTTGCTGGGGTCACTTCTTTGGGAAAGGGGGGGGGTTTGGGGGGGGGGTAAGTGATTTTGGGGGGGATGGGGGTACGTAATCCTGTTTCCCATCCATTGATTGACACTGACAGTCAGCGACATTACCCCAAGCAAATTTTAAACATTTTTTGCGTTGTAAGGGCCCCTGCAATTTTGCAGTTTTAAAGCCCTTGCTCCTGGGAGTTTTCATTATCTCGGGGGGTCCCCAGACAGAAACATAGACTCTCCCCCAAAAAACCCCTGGGAGCCCCTTTTTACATAGATAACGCAGGATGTCACTGCTTATGAAATGAAATTAAAACCTTTCAGGGAAAGCAACAAACAGAAAATAATGGTTTTTCCCCCCAACCCCACCCCACACAACCCCCACAACCAAAACAACACCCACCCCTAAATCGGTACGTTGGGTTTTTAAAAACCCCCCTAGCGGGTTTAATCAAAAAACGGTTTATACACCCTATTGAACATCCCCGCTGATGCATTTTTTTCCCATAGTGTTTAATTTCTTTGGCCCGTTTGGAAAGATCCCCGGGGTCCCCCTTTTTTAAACCAGGGTAAAGACAACAAACCCAAAAAAAACCAAAAAAACACACACACTGAAAAAGGGGAAAACAGAGAAAGGGGGGGGGGGGTGGGGAGGAAAAAAGGGAAAGGGGCAAGGGCCCCCGTGGGTGGTGGCAGAGGGGGGGGGGGGGGGAACCCGCCAGACGGGTTTTTCACCGGGTGAAATAGAGAGAGGAAAGGAGAGAGAGAGAAAGAAAAAAGAGAGGAGGAAAAAGAGAGAGAGGAAAAGGGGAGAGAGAAGAGAGAAGACAGGGCAGACAGACCCGGGCAACAGACAAAACAGAACCAGACAGAGACAGAGAGGAAAGAGAGGGAGAGAGAGAGATCATTTCACTGCATACTTACCCCGTGTTTGTATGTGTGCTTTTTGGGTTTTTGTGAAAGAGTTTTTTGGGGTTTTTTGCGGGGCCCTTAAATACAACTAAAGACCTAAAACTGACGATAAATTTTTGGGTTTTAGTGGGTCAATGTTGGTTTGTACATTCATCTTTTCTGCTTGTTTTGTGTTGTGTTGTGTGTGTTGGGGTTTTTGTTGGGGTGTGTGTGTGTGTGTGGGCCCCTAATGGACAGTACCCTTTTTTATGCAACAAAGGGTTTTTGGGAAAACATTAGGTTTTATCCTCTTAAGCAAATCTATGAATCTCTTTCCTTCTTCTTTTTCTTCTTCTGCGAACACACAGAATTGTGCCCCGTTTCCATTTTAGGCCCAATCTAAGGCTATGGATGGAAATAACTCTCTTTTAAAAAGCGACTAAATTATGAAATAAAAAGCATGGGACTTTCTTTTTTTAAATTTTTCTATTTTTGGTGTGTGTGGTGGGGTTTTGTTGTGGTGTGTGTGTTTGTGTGGGTGTGTGTTTTGGGGTTTGTGTGTTGTGTGTGTGTGTGTGTGGGGTGTGTGTGGCTCTGTGTGTGTGGCTCTGGGTGTTTTGTCTGTGTTTATGAGAAACTGGAAGGGTGGGAAAGGGGGGGAGTAAGTGAATTTTGAGTGTGTGTGTGTGTGTGGGGGTTTTGTTGTGTGTGTGGGGGTGGTGTGGTGTGTGTGTTGGTGTGTTTTATGAGAAAACTGAGGGGGTAGGTGAGTGAATGAGTGAGTGGGAGGGAGTGATTTAGGGAGTGGTGATGGGGGTGTTTTTGGTGTGTGGGGTATGTGGTTGTGGGGTTGGGGGTGTGTGTGTGTGTTTTTGTGTGGGGGTTTTGTGTTTTGTGTGTTTTTATTGTGTGTGTGTGTTTTGTTGTTTTGTTTTGTTTTGGGGTGTGTGTGTGTGTGGGGTGGGGGTTGTGTGTGTGTGTGTGTGTGAATAAAATTTCTACCAGTTTTTTTTTGTGATAAAAAAGGGTTTTAAATCACAAAAAACAATTTCGGGGGACACTTTCCCCCCATTTTTGAAAACACAATCTCCCTTTCTGTCATTTTCTTTTTCCCAGCTCTTTTTTTTTTTAGCCCTGGAGATCAAGAGGGCCATATGGGGGCGTCCATCTTTTTGGTTTAATGTCCAAAAATTTTTTTTAAACCTTGAGAAGACTTTTTCACACCCAAAAATTTGAATCACAACGGGGACAGAACATGGGGGGGAAACCCAAGCATTTTTTTTAACGACCATAAAGTGTGGGGTACCTGAAAATAAAAAATTCCCCCCCCCCCCCTCCCCTCCCAACAACCCTCTCCCCCACAAACACCCCCCCCCCCTTTTCCCCAAATTCCCAAACCCATCTTTTCTGCCATAAAAGGGCATTTTTTTTTTTTAGCTGTGTCCAAGGACCCCAAATGCCATTTGAAGAAAGTCTACTGCACAGTGGGGCTCCCCGAGCCTGAAAAAGTGAAATATATTTCTCTTTTTTTTTAACGTTTTATTGTTTTTTTTCACCCCTTTATTCATGTTTTACCCTTTTAGCCATAAAATAGAAACCCCGTGCCTGAAAAATTTTCACAAATAAAATTCTCTGTTTCATATATACATCTTTTTAATGTTCATTTTTTTCCATATTTTGTGTATATGGGGTTTTTGTTTTGTTTTGTGTGTGGGGTGTGGGGGAGAGAGAAGAGGGAGAGAGAGAGAGAGAGAGAGAGAGAGAGAGGGGGAGTGCCTTTTTATCCCGGCATTTTAACTCTTGCGCCCACTATGTTGTGTGTTGTGTGTGTGTGTTTTGTGTGTTTTGTGTGGGGGGTAAGCGTTGGGTGTGGCTTTTTCCTTTGAGAACTTGAAACAGTGGGGGGGAAGAAAAGAAAGGGGAAGGGGTATAATGATAATTCTTTTATGGACAAAAAAAGGGTTTTAAAAAAGGGGTTTTCTCAGGAGGGGTTTTTTAAATGGGAAATTTATAAAAGACAGGAAAAAAATAGTGATATTCTTTTAATTGTTCACTGGCCCTTTGGTCCCCCCTTTTTTCCAATTTTTTTTAAAGTATCTTTCAATCACTTTTTTAAACCAATTTCTCATCTAAAAGAAAAAAAAATTTTGACAGTTTTTGGAATAAAAAATTTTTTTTTTAACTTTTTTTTTTTCCAATTCACTTTTCTGAATTGGGGGTTATTTTATTTTTTTTTAAAATGAAAGTAAAAACCTAGGGTTTTTAATTTTTGAAAATTAAAGGGTTTTTTCATTTTCAGGGGTGTTTGTGTGTGTTTTGTGTGTGTGTGTGTGTGTGTGTTTTGTTTTTTGTGTGGGGGGTGGGGGGTTTTTTGTGTTGGGGCAATGAAACCACGCATGCGAAACGTCAAGGCATGTGAATTTTTGTTTTTGCATCCCCCATTGTCCCTTCTTGTTTTCATGCATTTTTAAAGTGAACCCTTTAAATTGGGGGTTTTTTTAAAAAATTTTTCAACAACCATTTTCTTAATAAATTTAAAATTACACATGTTCAAAAAAAAAAAAATTAACAGCAAAAAATTTCCCTTGATGAATCTCATTTTTTTTTTTTGTTTTTTTAGGGGTTGGTTTGTTAGTTTTGAGATTTTTAAAAAAAAAAAAGGACGGGGTTTAATTTCGTTTCTTGCATGCTTTGAAAATATGCCCAGGTTCCCTTTGCTTGGGCTTTTTTTGGTTTTTTACTAAAATTGTAACTTAAAACTTGCATTTAAAACCCCAGACAGTTAAAAAAACCTTAATTGCTACTAAAAATCCCTTTAAGGGATTTGAGGGGGATAAGGTAGGGGCAAAACAGATCAAATTTTAATCAGGGGAATTGAATGTGGGAATGTACCCTAATTTTAAACTCCCATTTTTTAAAAGGTTTTTTCCCCCCCCCCCCCCCCCCCCACCTTCAAAAAAACACTTTTTTTTGGCCCATTCAGGAGAAAAAATTTTTGGGGGGGGGGGGGGGAGGGGGGGGGGGGGGGGGGGGGGGGGGGGGGGTTTTTTTTTTTTAAACGGTCAAGTTTTGAGATTAAAAAGCCCCCGAGCACGAAAGAAGGGGAAAAAACCAAAAAAATGGGGTTCTTGGGGCACATGGGGGAATGGAAAAAAACGGGAAACCAATCTTTCTTTAAAGTTTGGCATACACTAAATAATCCCTTTGGGCATTTTGCTAAATTTTCTTGTTTTTAAAAATTTTGGACGGGGTTTCCCGGTCTATTTCCGGGGGCGAAATTATGTTGCTTTTCCTTTTGTCTTTTTTTGAGGGGCTCAAGTTTTCCAAAATGTCAAAAATTCAAGTGTTTTTACCATAGTTTATTACTTTTTTCCTGACACTGTAAAAACCAGCAATTAAAACCCTTTCAAAAAGGGCAGCAAGTAAACCAGAGGGCGGTTTTGGCTCTTTGGAAGAAGAAAATTCTGGGCCGGAGAAATCACAATAAAAACAGGCTGTCCCCCCAGAAAACAAAGATTTTACAACGTGGTAAAAAAACGTTAAAGTTTTTGGCCGTTCCGGGCCCCCGCCTCTTCACTCCCCGGTTTATTTAAAAAACGGAAGTGAAAGGGGGTCCAAAAACCCCGGTTAAGTTTAGGCAAAATTTCCAAGATGCCCCGGGGGTTTTTGTCAAAAAGAAAAAACCCCAATACCAAAAACCGCACACCCAGCCCTTGCCCCCTGTCATCCCCTGATGAGGCAGATCTTTTTGGTCCCTTTCCTTTTTCTGTATGCAAGCACGACCCCCCCAAAGATGCTTCATTTTCCTTTTGGGCCGCGGGGGTTTTTTGGGAGACTTTAAAATTTTTCTCCCCCCCCCCTTTTCCCCCCCCCCCCTCCCCCGGGGTCCACGGGGCCAAAATTTCATTTTTTTAAAGCACATCGCCCGCCCCCCCCCCCCCCCCCCCCAATGCCTCCTCCACATCCCCCAAAATCCTTTCCTTCCCCTTCCACACACACAAAACCGTGGGCGGACCCCAAAGACCCTTTTTGGACCCCCTCCACGCCCACCCCCTCGTCTTTAGATGTAACTATGAAAGGAAATAGCCCAAAAGTTTGTTTAGCTGATCAACAGTCAAATCAGGACAGAGCCTCACGGCAATGGGTGGCCCTCGTTTTTTTTTGGATGAAAAAATTCACAAAAGAAAAATGCCCCAGAGGGGGGCTGGGGTGGGGGGGGGGGGGGGAGGGGGGGAAAGGGGACGGAAAGGGTGAGGGGAGGAAAGGAGGAGGAGAAGAGAGAGAGAGAGAGGGAGAGAGAGGAGGAGAGAGGAAATGTAAAAGTATTTTGGGTTTTGTTGGAGATGGGGGGGATAAAGGGGAAAAGGGAAGGAGAGCGATGGGTTTTTCTTTTCCCCACGCGGTACAATTAGTAATTTTATAATGTTCTAAAGCTAAAAAGAACTGCCCCCCTCCCCTTCCCCTTTTCCCCTCTCTTCCCCCTTCTCTCCCTCTCTCTTCTCTTTTTTCTCTCTTTTAGTATGTCAAAGTTCCGGGGTGTAGGCAAAACCTCGCTGAAAAGGGAGGGGAAAGTAGGAAAGAATGCCCGGTGGGGGGCCCTGGGGTTGTGTGATTAATTTTAATAAAACAAAAAATTTTGTGCAGCGGGAACCCCACTAGCCACCCCCACCCCCACCACCACCCCCCCCACAACAAAACCCGTTAGCCTACTGACCTAAAAAAGTTCACTGGAACTGAAAAAAAACTCTCCCCTCCCCCACCCTCTCCCCAAAACCCTTTTCCACACAGGGCCCCGGTAAAATTTAAACCCCCCCCCCCCCCCCCCCCACACACACACACACACAAACCCTCCCCTCCCCTTCCCTTTTCCCGCCCTTTGGGCCCCCGGGCTTTTGTTCCACTTTGAATCCTTTTTTTTTTTAAACCAATGACCCGGCCCGTTTTTGTTGGGAGAAAACTTTTTGTGAAATATCTTAAGAAATTTAAAAAAGAACATACAAAAGCCCTTAATGAAAAGAAAATCTTCCGTAAAACCAAAAACTTGTGCGGAAAGGGGGGAAAAAAGCAATTCTTTTCGAATTCAAATTTTTGGTTTTATAGTTATGTACATTTGCCCATATGAAAAAATGGCGGTTTTTTATCCCAAAAACGACTCATTACAAACTGATCTCAAATTTTAAGGGTGTATGGATGGGGGAGAAAACAATTTGAGAGGGGGTGAAGGGGGGGGCGGGGGGAGGGGCAGGTTTTATGGTTTTCGGGGAGTCACCCGGGGCAAAATATTTTTATCAATAAATTTTCATGCATTTAAAAAAAAATATATTTTTTTTTTTTTTTAAAAAACTTTTAAATTTCAACCCTTTTTTTTTTTAATTTTTTTGAGTACCCGAAAAATCTTTTTTTTAAAATTGGATTTTTGTTTTTTTGTCTTTTTTTTTTTTTTCACAAAAATCATTTTTTAAAATGGAAATTTTCAAAGAAACCAAAAAAAATTTCCCCGTTTTTTTTTGGATTGGAAAAACCCCCTAAAAAATATCCCTGTTTTTTTTAAAAAAAAAAAGGGGTTCCCTTTTTCGGTTTTAGAATTTTTCCTTTTTTTTATTTTTCCCCCCTCCGGCTTAAAAGGGGTTGGGTTTTTTGGAGGAAGGGACTTTTTTTTTCTGGAACTGAAAAAAAAACCCTTTAAAAAAGCCCTAAAAAAAGCCAATAAAAAAACACACTCACCACAAAGCAAAGTCCCCAAAGAATTTTATTTTTAAATAAACCCCCAAAGGTTGGGGGGGGAAACGAAGCTCTTTTTCTTTTTAAAAGGAAGGGCAAAAAGGTTTCCAAAAAAGGGGAAACCTTTTTCCCCGGGAGGGAATTTTTTTTTTTTTAACACTGACATCGAATTTTCAAAACTTTTTTTTTTAAATTTTTTTTTTTTTAAAAATGCATTTGAAAATAAAACCCAAAAAGAAATTTAACCTGCACAAAACCACATTGGGTTTTTGGGCTTCCCATAAAAATCCAAAAAAATTTTCAAAAAAAAGGGGGGGCTGGGGGGGACCCCCGGAAAAGGGAGGGCTAAAAAGCCCCCCGGGGCAGCAGACAGATAACTTTTAAAATTTTTGAAAAACGTATCACTTACTAGATGCAAGAAAAAAACCAGGGCCCGGGCCCTAGCTTTCTCGGGGGGGAAGGGGCAAATGACAAAATCCCCCCAAACAAACCCAAAAAACCCCAAAATTCCCTTGAGAAAAATCGCCTCCAAAAGCACCGGCCCCCCAAAACCGTTTTTAAACAGGCAAAAAAAGGGCCCCCCCGGGTTTCCCGGGGCAGTCTTATTCCCAAACCCAAAGTAAACAATTAACTGTGTTTCCCCCTCCAGTCCTTTTTTTTTTTTTTCTTTTTTTTCTCTCCCCTCTTCTTGTGAATTCACGGGGAAAATCCGTTCCGCGGTGCTTTACTTCTCTCCCCTCCCTCTTCTCTCCTCTTTTCTTTCTTTTCTCGTTCCGGTTTCTTTTCCTTGTTTGTGTGGTGGGTGTGAGTGTTTTTTTGTTTTTTGGGTGTTTTGGGGGGGGGTGTGGGGTGTGGGGGTGTGGGTGGGGGGCTATGTGGGGTGTGTGTGTGGGGTGTTTTTTTTGGGGGTTTTGGGGTTGGTTTTTTGTTTTGTGTGTGTGTGTTTTGTGGGGGTGGGTGAGTGGGTTTGGGCTGAGAGACGGAAAAGAAGATTCCAAAAAGGGAGGGTTGCGGGCTTTGGTTTGGGGGGCCCGGGCTTTTGGGGTTTTGTGTTTTGGTTTATGGTTTATGATGTATGTATGTTTGTGGGGGCGTTGGGGTGTGTGTGGGGTGTGTTTTGGTGGTTTTTTGAGGTTTTTTTGTTTTGGTGGGTGTGTGTGGGGGGAACGCGCGCGTGGGGGCCCGGGCCGTTTGGGGGTGTGTTTTGAAAAGAAGGGGAGAATGTGAAATTTTGAGAGTGTCGCGTGCCCCTCTTTTTTTCTTCTCCCCTTCTGTCTCTCTCCCCTCTCTCTCTTCTCTCTCTCTCTCTTCCCTGTCTTTTTTGTCTTCCTTTTCGGGTCTGTCTTCGTCCCCCTTTTCTCCCTTTTCCCTTTTCTCCCCTTTCTTCTCTCTTTTCTTTTCCCCCCAATATCACATACTGTAAAAAGGGACGTGAAATAAAACCCACTATTTTCTATTACACACACACCACACCACCCACACACACCACACACACACACACACAACACCCACTCACACCCCCCCAAACACCCCCCCCACACCACACACACACACACACACACAAACCCCCAACACTCACAAGCCCCATACAGCTTACACAAACTTTGTTCCTCCCTCCCTCCCCCGCCTCTCCCCTCTCTCCCTCTCTTTTCCGGGGCTCCCCTTTTCTGGCTCCTTTTCTTTTTGCATGTTAAAGGGGGGGAGAAAATTTTGGGGGGCCGGCGGGGTTGTGCATTGTGTATATATGTATGCTTTTTGGGTGGGCGTTTTTTGTGCTTTTTTTAGGGTTTTGGTTTTGGGGTTTTGTGTGGGGGTGGTGTGTTTTGTGGTGTGTGTGTGTGGGGTGTGGGGGTTTTGTGGGCGTGCGTTGCGTGCGTGCGTGGGGTTGGGGGTTTTATGTGTGTGTGTGTGTGGGGGGTGTGGGGGGGAGTGTGTGTGTGTGGGTTGTGTGGGGGGGGGGTGTGAGCGAGGGGAGGGGGAGAAAGGGGAGAGAGAGGGGAAGAGAGAGGGGAGGGGGCGAAATCAATTTTTGTGTGTAGTTGTAGGTAAAATTGTAGTATTTTAAATTTTTACGCCCTTTCCACAAAATTATGGGGTTTGTTAACACACACAAACACACACACACAAAACACACAAACACAAAACACACACCCCACACACACACAAAACACAAGAAGAGAGAAAGGGGGGAGAGAGAGAGAGAGAAAAGGGGAGAGAGAAAAGGGGGAAGAGGGGAGAGAGGGTTATTGTTTGTTTCTTTGTACCGCAATGATAAAGATTTTAGTGCAAAGCCTAGTTTTTCCCACTCTGTATTTGTCCGCACACTTTGCTTTAACACTTTTTCACCCATACTGACACTTAAACCCAAAAAGCAAACCTGTCATCGAATTCTACACGAGAAGCGGGACTATTCAAAAAACGTAAATTAATGACATGGGGGTATTCAAACAAAAATTTAAAAAAAACAAACAAACAAGCAAACAAGAAAAATTTAAACAAGAAAGTAAAAAAAAAGGGGAAGAGAGAGAGGGGTTTTGGGAGGGGGGGGGGGGGGGGGGGAGGGGGAGAGAATGTAGGCAGGGGGAAGGGGGATGGTGGGCAAAAGGGGAGTGGGGAGGTTGATTTTAAATAAAATACTAAGGGGGAAAAATACCCCCAAAAAATTAATCGACTTCCCTTTGGCGAAAAAACCCGGGTTGTGATTCAAGCATAAAAATTGTTTGTACAAATTAAAAATTTGTTTTTTTCAACTGCGCACGTGGGGTGTGTGTGTTGTGTGTGTGTTGTGTGTTGTGTGTGTGTGTGTGGGCGCGGGGTTCCCGGGCGTGGCACGCGTGTGGGGTATGTTGTGTTTTAGTGTGTATGCATATGTTTTGTTGTGTGTGGGGGTTGTGGTGTGTGTTGTGTGTGGTTGTTTGTTGGGGTTTTGTGCTTTGGGGGTGCGCATGTGTGTGGGGTGCGCTTTTTGGGGATTTTGTTTTTTGTGTGTTGTGGGGGTGTGTGTGGGGGTTTTTTTACAGGTGCGCACGCGCTTGTGTTTTTGTGTTTTGTTTTTTTGTGGGTTTTTGTGTGTTTTTTAATACGGGAGGGGAGAGGAGGGGGAGAGGAGAGGGGAGGAAAAAGGGAGAGAGGGGGGGGAGGAGAGAGAGAGAGAGAGGGAGAAGAAAAGAATTTAGTAAAAACTTCCCTCCATATTCCTAAATTTCAAAACTGCGGGCCGTTCCGTTCATGTTCAGAGTCGGTTTGGTCACCCCACACCGTCCCCCCACGGGGCCCCCGGGCGCCCCGGGGGTACCCCCCTTTTGGGTTTGGGGACCCTTCCCATCCGCACCCTCCTCCCCTGTTCGCCCCCCTCGCCCCCTCCCATGTCCCCCCCCTGGACCCCCCCTCTCCACCCCCCCCCCTCCACCTGCCCCCCCCATGCCCCTTTCCTGAATCTGTTCTCTCGCCTCCCATCCCCGTGCTTGCATTTATGTCACGCTTTTCCTTGTGCGACCCCCCCTTTCCTCACGTACACCCCCCCATGTCACGCCCCCCCCCATACGCCCCAACCCTTCCCCATGCCCCCCCCCCCCCCAATGTGCACCATCCACTCCTCTCCCCACCTACCTCCCCCCCCCGATTCCCCATCCATCAGGGGCAAACCCAGGTGCATCAACACTCCCCCCCCAACCCCCCCCTCATGCATGCTGCACCCGGGCTCAAAACCCCGGCCCACCCCCCCTTCCAGTTCGCCCACCCATTTTCAGGGCCCTTCGTCCGGGCTCCCCTCTGCCCAATACACCCACTATGTGGGGGCCGCGCCCCCCTCTCCCCCAGAAAAAAACCCAAAATGTCATGTCCCCCTCCCTCTGCCCAATACACCCACAATGCCCATGTCCGCGCTCCCTCTGCCCCATTAAAACCCACAATGTCATGCCCGCGCTCCCTCGGGGCCCAAATAAAACCCACAATGTCATGCCCCGCGCCCCCCTCGGCCCCCAAATTTAACCCACCCCTTGCTCTTTCCCCCCAAAAACCCCAAAATTCTGGCCCCTTACCAAAACCCACTATGTCATTTTTTCCCGCGCTCCCCTTGCCCCAATACACCCACTATGTCATGTCCCGCCCCCCTCTGCCCCCAATACACCCCCCCTTTAAAAGTCATGCCCGGGCCTCCCCCCTGCCCCAATACACCCCCCTATGAAGGGTCCCAACCCCCTCGGGCCCAATACACCCACTATGTCATGTCCCCCACCCCCCCTTTCCCCCTTGGGGGCCCCCCCCCAATACACCCATTGTCATTTTCCGCGTTTCCTCTCCCCCAACAAAACCCACTATGTCATTCCGCATCCCTCTCCCCCAACCACACCCACTATTTTCATGTCCTTCATCCCATCCCCTGCCGGTATGGGCGATCCATGGGGCTGTCTTTGGGAGGGACGTGGTGGCCCCCCTCCGGGGGGGAGAGCTCACTAAAAGGGCCGGCCCGCGCCAAGCAATTTTTGTGTCAGAAGGGGGTTTTGTAGGTGGTGTCTTGCTATTTTTCATCAGAAAGGGCCACTAAAAACACCACCGAAGTGACTGGGCAGAAACTGCAGGTCCCTCCGGGGGGTTTTCCCTTTTGCCCGACTTGACATTGACTGCTCCCTGGGTTTGGGGGGGTCCCGGGGGTTGCGGGGGGCCCAAAGGGCTGTGGCGTGGACGGGGTGTGGGTTTGAGCGGCGTGGGGCATGCCTCTGGGGGTGGCCCCAGGGGTTTGGGCGCAGCAAAAAAAAAAAAAAAAAAAGGAAAATACTTCCACCAATTTCCCGAGCTGAGCGAGAAGCTCTCTGTGAGACAGCCCACAACAGTCCCGCAGAAAATCCACAAGAAAAAACAGGGCAGGTGGTTGGGGTTTTTCAGAGCTCTCTTCCCCTTTCTCCAAGCCCTCAAGAAACTCCCGCTGCAAAGAAAAGAACCCCCTTACTTTTAGCCCTTTTTTGCCCTGAGTGCCAGAGTGAAGAAAAGGGGGATACAATGGGTACCAGAAAACTGTGGTATCAGAGGGGAACGAAAAACGGATATTCTGCAAAAGAAAGGGGCACAGAAGGAGCAGGGCCCAAAAACCTGGGGGTCCCTACGATGAAATCAAAACAATCACAAAGGCCCCAGCAAGTAAAATAGTGGGGGGCCTCCCGCACCCCAAACACAACCCCCGGGAAAACAAATACCATTTTCTGGGAGACGGGAAAAAGGTTTAAAAACTTCCGCCTTAGGACTGGACACAATCGCCTTTCTCCACGCCCTTTCACACAAAATTTGGCTTGGACAGAGTGGAGGGGCCCTTGTGGTGGGGGGAACCAATTTACAAAACCCCCACATCCCCCCAGGACGGGATTTACGCAAAGCAGCATCCCGAAGGAATACGGCCCCAAAACCCACAGCAGTGGGGAAACCAAAATGTTTCGGGACCCTGGGGGGAGCTGCGGTTTGGGCGGCAAACCCTTTTTCGAGGGGCCCCCGGGTGCTCATCTAACGGGGAAATGAACGAGGAGGAAAAAAGAAAAAAGAAACAACATTAAGATGAATATCTTTCTTTATAAATTTTTGCAGATGCATTGCCCCAAACCCTTTGGAAAAACTCATGGGGAAAATATCAAAAACAGCAGTTTTGGGGGCCCCCCCTTTGGGCAGGGTTTGGGGAACCAACCTAAAAAATCCTTTCCAAGGTCCCCCTTTCTTTTTTCTGTCGATTCTATTATTTTTTGTTCTTTTTTGTTTTCAATTTTTTGTTGTTGTAAAAATTTGTTCTTTCCCCCACTTGTTCTTTTTTATTCTAGCATCTCTTGAAATTTTTCGTTATGATTTTTGTTTTTTTCTCCTTTCATTTGTTCTTTTGACCCCTATTTTTAATCTCTTGCAATTTTGTTATAAATTCTATTTGGGGTTCTCCGTCACTTGTTCTTTGATCCTAGTTTTTTCTTTAAAATTTCTTTTAAATGTTTTAAAATTTTTGTTCTATCACTTTTTTTGGGACTCTAAAACATCTTGTTACTAAGTCATCTTCTAAACTTTTCCTTTCCCACAATCAAAGGGGCATGCAGGCACACACACACAAACACACACACACAACACACACACAACACACACAAAAAACAAACACACACACGAAACCCCATTTAGTAAAAGAGCAATAACAAAAACAACAAAAAACAATAACAACAAAAAACAGCGATAGGGACAACAACAATAACAACAAAAAATAAAAAACCCACACACAAAAACCACAAACAATTTTTGTGGGGTGGGTGTGGTTGTGTGTGTGTGGGGGTGTTGTGTGTGTGTTTTTAATGCGGGGGGGCGATTGCATGGGGGGTGTGAAACGATATGGAAATGATGTGTGTGCCCGCGCTTGTGTGTGCCCCGCCCGCGTGCATACGTTTTGTGTGTGTGTGGGGTGTGTGTTGTGTTTTTGTGTGTGGGTGTGGGGGGAGTGTGTGTGTGGGTGTTTTTTGTGTGTGTGTGTGGTGTGTGTGTGTGGGGTGTGTGTGTGGTGTGTGTGGTGTGGTGTGTTTGTGTGTGGGGTGTCTGATCCCTTTTTTTGTTTTGTGGGAAATGAATGTTCAAAGATTGCTTGGTAACAAGAGCAATAACAAGAACAACAATAAAAATTTTAAAACAACAGGGGACTACGACAACAACACCAACAACAACAACAACACACACACACACAAAAACCACAAACTTAATATTTATTATATAAAACATACATACCATCCCTTAAAATAAAATTATAAAAAAACCCCCCCAATCACACACATAGCACGTCCCGTGCAAAACCCACACAATACAGGGCGCGAAACGGACGCACACAAATACAAAACACACACCCCAACCGCACGCACGCACGAATGCGCGCGCGGGCACACACACACACACCATAATACCAACGCATACACATCACATCTGGGGACTCTCCAATATACACACCTGCATCTCCTCCCAATAACCCCCACCAGCGTCACAGGGCCTATAGTTTTCCGCTGGGGTCCCTG
>JAMYXO010005148.1:7500-16041 GCA_033310375.1 Conus canariensis | reverse complement strand
TTTCGGCGCCATCATACGATCCCATTGTAACATCAAAAGTTGAATTCTTGCTTGCGCTCTTGGTCCAGATTTCAACCAGCACATATATAAACCATAAAAAAAACCAAATGACATACCTGTCTATGTAAATATCAAAAGTAACCATCCACCTTCCATACTAAAAACAATACCCAGAGGCATAAATAAGAGATTATCTAACCTGTCATGTAATGAAACAGCATTCAATAACGCTGCAGCTGAATATCAAGAAGCGTTACACAAAAGTGGCTACAACTACAAACTACAATATGATCCAGATAATGACATGAGCAGACACAAGAAGAACAGGAAAAGGAAGATCATATGGTTCAACCCCCCATATGACGGAAGAGTAAAAACAAATATAGGGAAAGAATTCTTTAGAATCCTAACATCATCATTTCCAAAAGAGCACAAATTATCCAAGATATTTAACAAAAGTAACATCAAATTATCATACTCATGTATGCCCAACCTTAAAAACATCATTGATTCAACCAACAAAATGAAAAGCAGTATAGAGAAAAACGAGGGTGACGAAAGGAAATCTTGCAACTGCATCAAGAAAGAACAGTGCCCTCTGAGCAACAAATGCCTCTACAACAACATTGTGTACCAAGCCACTGTAACATCAGAGAACGCAGAAGAAACATATATAGGTATTACTGAAAACCAATTTAAAACTAGATATGCAAACCACAAACAGTCATTTAACAAAGAAAGATACAAAAACCAAACAGAATTGAGTAAATACATCTGGAAGCTCAAAGAGAAAAAAATAGACTATAATATATCCTGGAAAATCATAAAAAGAGCAGCACCATATAACAATATTTCAAAAAGATGTAACCTATGCTCAACAGAAAAATACATAATACTATGCAAACCACAAATGGCAACTTTAAACACCAGGATAGAAATGGTTAACAACTGCAGGCACAAGTGGAAATTCCTATCAGTGAACAAGAATCAGAAACACACGAAAAACACAGACAGCACGTGATGACAGACAACACAAGCAGTTATAAAACACCGGCAGCACAGACCCACCACATCCTGACGATTGCAACCGCATGCGGTTTCATGCATGAAACAACGTTGTAGGTAAAATTTTAAACCTTTCCTTTTTAACAAATGTTGCTCCCAGTGCGGTTGAGCATTTTTCTAAAAATCTCTGTTGGCACTTGCCACCATTATCTTATATATATATATATATATATATATATATATATATAATATATATATATATATATATGTCTGTATTATATACACAGACATACATACAAACATATACACATACATATATTTGCTAGAGAGAAAGAGGGGAGGGGGGAGAGGGAGACACACGGACGGACGGACGGACGGTCTGACGGACGAAAGAAACAGACAGACAGACAGTGTGGGAGAGAGAGAGAGAGGAGAGAGAGGAGAAGAGAGGAGAGAGAGAGAGAGAGAGAGAGAGAGACAAACCGACAGACAGACAGACAGACAGACAAGCAGACACACCGACAGACAGACACAGACAGACAGAAAGTGTGACGGAGGCATTTCAAACGAATCCCACCGACACTGACGATGGCTGACTGCCAATGAAACAACCGTTTCCTATCCCCGGATTCGAAGGAAAGTCTGGAAAGCAAATTCAACGCGTCACGAACAGTTTCAACATAACGTTGACGCTTGGAATAGAGACTGACTCGCCCGAGTTCTATCGGTGTACGTGCCAGTAAATCTTCCCCCTCTCTGACCCAGTCATCACGGCGTCAAAACCAGTTCAGCCGAGCAGTTATCACACTCCTCCGAGAGAGAAGATGGTAACTTTTTTGACAGTCCTAAGATACGGACCCCCTTTCTGCAGCAGCGTTCACATTTTCCCCCTGCAATACCACCTTTAACAGAATAACACACACGTTTGCAGTCCGTCACGTATTAAGATGGAACCTCCTGCACTGTTCCATGGGAATCTGGGTACTTTCAATCACGGTCAACTGAACATTCGTTTGCGCTGTTCCACTGTTCCAGTAAGGATAGTGAACGGTTTCCGGCATTGTCGTTATATAATGTACAGTCTCATCTGCTGGATTATAGCTATAACTGCCTGCCTTTGTTCAACAATTAAATTCATGTATTCCCTTTCTTCTAAAGACATCGTTGATCTTAATTTTTGTAGACATGTTTACTGGAAATAATATTCCTCTTCCAAAACGGTTCAAGCTCCTACATATAATCACCGCCGGTGTCACATGCGAAATGGTAGCAACTGCACCAGAATTTAAAAAAAAAAAGAAAAAGAACCAAATGATAAAAATCCAAAACAAAGGAAAAAAGAAAAAAAAAACTAAATAGGTGTTCGGGAGAGCGCAGATCTGTACAAATTGTCGAACGAACGCTGGAAAATTGTTTTGTTTTTTTTCCTTAAATGGAAAATTACAATAGGCACGGACGGAAAAACTTGCTGTCCATGTACCTTTTTGAACAGGATATCGAAAATATTAGATTCAAACCTTTCTTTCACGATACAAGTTTCAACATTCTGCGATGATACATTACTCCTTAGATACTTAGCAGTTTGTTGAAAGGTACTTTCACAGTGTCCATAGAGGTAAATCTGTTAATGATTTCATAGAACAGATCCGGATTAGCCTTTTTGAATGAAATCCAGATCCGTAATACAGATCTACGCCAAAACTTTCAAGTTCATCGTTGAGCCATACTTAAGTTTTCTTCCGAGTCTGGTTAAAATCAGATGACTAGATTTTGTTTTCCGCAGTCAAGCTGAATGAAAAATAAACCAGCCAACCCGCGGATATCTGTCAACAAGTAATCTCGTTGGCGAAGTCAATGACCCTATCCCTATAAACGAAACAAACTACCATTCAGCAGCGTCAAAATATCATCACCTAATACTGCATGGTTTAAAAAAATCAACAAGAGCTATTTCATTATGTAAGCTATCAGGTTTTTGTTGTCCTTTCGATGGGCAGATTTATGATGCCTGCATTTTGAATAAAGTTTTGATTACACGAACAAGAGTAAAGTCCCAGCAATGTGCCACCGGATCGACCTACCACAAATTTCAAGAGTCTTTTTGAAATTTTGAGACTCTTACTTTCGAGAGAAAGAACGAACGAACGTCTTTTCTAAACTGAGAGTGAAAAGGGAATAAGCACTAGCGGCTCTTTTACATCCCGCCCTGAGATAAGAAAACCATTGTGAAATGTGAAAAAAAGAACAACAATTAGTACACTGACATGTCAATACAAAATACGTTTTTGAAATTTCGCATCATAAGGACACTACTGATTTTATAAAACAAATTTGATACATAACAGAAGACCATAATGTGAAAAAAAAAAATCTAAGTACGCGCGCGCGCGCGTGTGTGTATGATAAGGAAAGAGAGAGAGAGAGAGAGAGAGAGAGAGAGAGAGAGAGAGAGAGAGAGAGAGAAAGGGAGACAGACAGACAGACAACAGAGAGAGAGAGAGAGAGAGAGAGAGAGAGAGAGAGAGGGAGACAGAGAGAGAGGGAGAGAGAGACAGAGACGAGAGACAGAGAGAGACAGAGAGAGAGAGAGAGAGGAGAGAGCGAGAATATTGCAACTTTTCCCGAGGAAGACCGGACCATCAGCCAGTCTGCTTGGCGACAAAGTTCAGGGCACAGGGAGAGTAAATCCGACTTCCATGCCAGAGAGAGAGAGAGAGAGAGAGAGAGAGAGAGAGAGAGTGTGCCCCTCCAAAGGGAAGCAACTCGTAACGGCAAAGTGCTTATTCCTATCGAGTCGTTATGAGCCACTTAAATCGGGGCTTCAGAGCTTTCCCGCGGGCTTCCAGCCAGACGGCTCAATGACTCTCTATCAAATATAATCTCCCTCGATACCAGGGGCTCAAGATAAGTTCAAGTGGCGAAGGTTTTTTTCCCTCCAATCTTAGCGCTCACTCTCAATTGGAGTCTTTCGAGGACTCTGAATGCTGTTTTTCTTCGTCTTTTTGTCTTTTTTTGGTGGGAGGTGGATGCGTTGAGCGGTGGTAGAAAGCAGGTTTAGTGTGACGGAGAAAGTGATCGCTTCAAGTCAGAGAGTAAGACAGGAATGAGGAAAGAGAAGATATATATATATATATATATATATATATATGTGTGTGTGTGTGTGTGTGTGTGTGTGTGTGTGTGTACACAGAGAGGAGACATTCTGTGTGTGTGAGTGTGTGTGTGTGTGTGTGTGTGTGTGTGTGCGCGCGCTGCGTGTGCGCGCGCGCGCGCACGTCTATCGATCAATTTATCCCTCTCTCCATCCATCCATCCACCCTTCCACCAAACCCATCCATCCTTCCATCCATCCATCCATCTATCCTTCCACCAAACCCATCCATCCTTCCATCCATCTTTCCATTATCCATCCATCCTTCCACCAAACCCACCCATCTTTCCATCCATCCATCCATCTATACATCCATCCTTCCACCAAATCCACCCATCTTTCCATCCATCCATCCATCTTTCCATCTATACCTCCATCCATCCATCCTTCCACCAAATCCACCCATCTTTCCATCCATCCATCCATCTTTCCATCTATACATCCATCCATCCATCCTTCCACCAAACCCACCCATCTTTCCATCCATCCATCCACCCATCTTTCCATCTATACATCCATCCATCCATCCTTCCACCAAATCCACCCATCTTTCCATCCATCCATCCATCTTTCCATCTAATACATCCATCCTTCCACCAGACCCACCCATCTTTCCATCCATCTATCTGACGCTGAACAAATAACATGCAGGGGAGGGGTGTAGTACACGCTAACAATTTCTTTGTCACGAGAACAATGGCTTCGGCACAAATTTGTTAGACAAGAAAGTTTATATATATTATATATATATATATATAATATATATATTATGTGTGTGTGTGTGTGTGTGTGTGTGTGTGTGTGTGTGTGTGTGTGTGTGTGTGTGTGTACATATGTACATACCTATATGAAAAGATCTGTCTTCGAGAGGGATTGCAATGGCTCCCATATGCTGCCAGTGAAGAGTTTCATAGTTGTAATAAATTTTCCTATCTTATGTTCTCATTTTCTTCTCCCCCCTCCCTCCCCCCCCCCCCTTTTTTTTTTTTTTCTTTTTCTTTCTTTTATTCACACCTTTGCCAAGTTGGTTGTTTAATGACGGAAGAATTGTTAGCCTGCACTTGTTTTCCCCACTACTATATTGTTCAGCAGTATACATATATATATATATATATTATGTATATATGTATATATATGTATATATATGTATATACATATACACACACACATATATATATATTGTGTGTATATATACATATATATGTATGTATGTATGTATAAAATGCAGAGGCAAAGAGACTGACAGACAAGAAAAAACTTACAGCACATTTGCAAAAAAGCGAGGATACTTTGTCAAAATTAAGTCAAACATACAAAAATCAAGAACAAACTCAATGGAGACCATCTTTAGTATGACCTCATCCACAATTGTTTCATTCTCTTTTCAGTTACGTTAACTATACCCAAACTCAAACAGATCATTTCCATCAATCTCAAGATAGTAAATCGGGTGTACTGAGCATTTATGAACTTTGTAACGTACGAAGAAAAAAGTTTTGTTTTGTTTTTATTTGCCTCCTCCCTTCCCCAAATTTTGTAAGTAAACGTGGGCGTCAGGAGACACACCGTTTTGTATACCTTAACTGTCGTGGATGGTATAAATTAACGGGAAGGGGGAGGGGGGGGGGTCTCTTTCAGAAGAAGCCGACTCGGGAGGGTGAAATTCTTCTCGTTCCTTTGGCCTTTGTTATGACCCACTTAAACTCCAGTTTCAGAGCTTTCCCGCGGGCATGAGACCAGACGGCTCAATCATTCATCAATCAGGTCTAATCTCCCTCGACGCCTCAACCCAAGATAAGTTCAGATACTCACGTTAGGTCTTTTGGGCTTCTTAATTCTTCGTAAACCACGAAGCTCTGAAGGGACAACTTTTTTTCTCTTTTGAGAGAGACACACACAGAGAGACAGACAAATATACGCGGGACAGAAGACAGAGAGAGAGAGAGAGAGAGAGAGAGAGAGAGAGAGAGAGAGAGAGAGACAGACAGACAGACAGACAGACAGACAGAGACAGAGAGATAGAGAGGGAGGGTTGTGAAGATCGGAACACGTGGGATATTCACAAGCGTAAACAGCAACAAGTGAAGTGGACGGCACTGTGTTCTTTTATGAGTGTTCAGTTTCTGAGACTTAAAAGTAATTTCCCCCAGCGTTGGCTTTCTAGGTCTGCATCACGCCCATATCCTCCAGAGTTGAACTTTCTATGACTGCGACATACAGATTTCCTCCGCCTCAAGACTTTCCATAACCTATTCCTTCCATTCGACAACCTATTTCCTCTATTGTAAACTTTCTGTTTCTGCAACATAGTCATTTCTTTCATTGAAGGCTTTCCATGTATGCAAAACAACGTATCTTTCTATGTTTATTTTCTGTGTCTGTAACATAATTTGTCTCCGTCGTAGATATTCTATGTATGCAACATTTATATCGAACGTTGACATTCTGCGTCTGCAGTTTGGCTGCCTTAATGGAGGGATAAAAAAAAAAAGGCCATACACACAACACTCCACTCCCTTTGTTGGTTAGATGGGATTAATCCTTGCCCGTCTATACAGGGAGTGTCCACAGGAGTATTTAACGGATAAACAAAGCTACTTACAAAGCATTGTTCTGGATCTCAAGCATGATTCACAGACTAAGGCAGAGTTTTGTACCTACCCACTTCGCTTGTAGGAACAACTCAAAGTCTATGTTTTATTCTCTTCAAAAACCTCGACTCAGGTAAAATTTGGGATAGATTTAGGGTACCTTACTCCAAGAAGAGAAGATGGAGGCGGAAAAGGGGGAGAGGGAGAGAGGGAGGGGTGAACGCGTGTTCTCGACCTTGGACTTAGCTTTCTATGGAATGTTAAGGTTAAAAAAGGGAGACGCCTTCTTGTCTCTGGCACTACAGCCGTTGGTTGCCGAACAAAAGTCAGCTCCCTCCTTCAAACGATCGCCTTGAATCTTCTCCCATGAGCCATTTTGAACTGTCACCAAAAAACGTAACTCTGCGCCTCCGTCTCGCGAATCTCTTCACGGTTCCCTCCCTTGTTACTTTCTCTCTCTCTCTCCTCTCTCTCTCTCTCTCTCTCTCTCTCTCTCTCTCTCTCTCTCTTTTTGTCCAATTACCCCTGTGGCGGTATCGCTGCCGACGGGGAAATCATCCCAGGAGTGTGAGGGGAGAGAAATTATCTAACCCCCCCCCCCCCCCCCCCCCCGCCCACCGCCACGACGACGACCACACACACACACACACAAAACACACACACACAACACACACACAGTACACAAAAGACACCAACGGATGCAATACCACATTATCTATCACACTCTCACAAGACTACCTCCACCAGCAGCCGTGGTGAAGTGGTTAGAGTCGCGGACTCCCGGCTGGAAGTTCAAAGGTTCGATTCCCACCAGAGCCATTTGTTTGCGAGATGTTTCTACCCCGACCGGGTTCATACCCCGAGTTGAATTTGCTATGGGCTCAACTGGGAAGACCAGGATCATACAGTCGAGTTTCATCAACTTATAGGATGCGTCTATGAGAGTGTTGCTCATAATTTCCTGACCAGCACTGCAGGTATCTCTCGAGCCTGGCTGACGCCGCGATATTTGATGAAAGTAAACGTAGAGTACAGCCCTGTAGTGCAGTCTATGACCAGAAATGGAAATCTTTATCATCATCTTCATCATCCTCATTCTCACTGATCGGCATGAACAAGAAAGTCTCCTATACTGTGGCCCTTCATGCCGTGCTCTCCTGGTGACCTCCTTTTTGATGGCCTCTCCACGTGTAGGGCCTTGCTTTGAATGTGTCGAGGTCATCGGCGAAGTCATGGCGACTGTCGTTGGTCGGATGTCCTGGCGCCAGAGGGTTAGCTCACCCTTGCCGGCTCCGCGACTGAGCAATTGTTTTCGTCAGGTGATATCCTGCTGCAGGAACCACTGAACCACTGAACCGTACAGAAGTGACTCGGCGACAGCAGTGCAGTGTCTCCTCTGTGGGTTGCCTCATGACGACTTTGACACCGATTGTCCCCTGTGGATTGCCGGTGCTGGGGCTGTGGCAGGTCGTCGGACAGGGCTGTGGTTGTGGACGAGGAGTCGGAATGAGCGGGTGGGGCACAGAAGATGGGACAGCAAAAAAAAAGAAAATAGAAAAAAAAAAAGAAGAAAGTTTAGACCATCTCCACCACAGACATTTCCATTTCCTACACAGGAAAACATCGCCGGAACTGTAAAGTCACGCATCAAAGAAGGAGACTAACGGACCATCAAAATCAACTAACGAAACAGCAAATCAAGTGTTGGGACGGCCTTTCTATAACATCGCTCTTCGGCGCCCAACAACGATGACACGCCCCAGTCAAAGTAATTACGCGACTTCTTATTGCTTT
>JAMYXO010005148.1:0-2500 GCA_033310375.1 Conus canariensis | reverse complement strand
GAGAGAGAGGAGAAGAGGGAAAGAGCCCCGAAGAGAGAGAGAGAGCGCAGTGTGTGTGTTTGTTTTGTGTTGTGTGTGTGTGTGGTGTGTTGTTGTGTGTGTTTGTGTTGTGTGTGTGTGTGTGTGTGTTGTTCGTGTTGTGTGTGTGTGTGTGTGTGTTGGTGTGTGTGTTCGGTGTGTTGTGTGTGTGGGGTGTGTGTGTGTGTGTGTGTGTGTGTGTGTGTTGTGTGTGTGTGTGTGTATGTGTGTGTGTTTTGTGTGTGTGTGTGTGTGCGTGTATGTGTGGGGTGTGTTTTGTGTGTGTGTACGTGTGGTGTGTGTGTGCGTGTTGTGTGTGTTGTGTGGGGTGGGGTGTGCGTTGTTTTGTGTGTGTTGTGTGTGTGTGTGTGTGTGTGTGGTTGTGGTGTGTGTGGTGCGTGCGTGCGTGTGTGTGTGTGTGTGTGTGTGTGTTGTGTGTGTGTGTGTGTGTTGTGGCTTCAACCGAACTTGACTTTGATTGTCCAGTTGGTTTTGAAAACGTAAACCATACACACGCTCCCTCAGATTTCCCTCCTTCAACGGAATTTCCCAATTTCTACACTGAAAAAAAAAATCAGTAAACCCGACAACTCCACGCACCAACGAGGGAAACTAACACCCATCAAAAGATCAGCTGATTAAAGAGCAAACCTTCTGTTGGGCAAAAAAGCTCTTCAAACATCATTCCACTCCGGCGTGCAACAAAGTGGCACGATCCTTTTAAAACAAAATTTCCAACTCTTCTTCCTCCCCGGGCCAAAATGTCATCGTTAGATCACAGATCTAGAAATAGCTTTCCTTTCCTTACTTTCATTCTCGCTGTCGCATTTGTCTCCTGACGGGTTATATAAGCCGAGAGCATTCAAGAGAAGTTTTTGTTTGCGAGTATTCGATTTGCTTGTTATTTTCTCTTTCCGTTTTCCATGCTGTCAAAAACTCTCTCTCTCTCTCTCTCTCTCTCCCCCTCTCTCTTTTCTCTCTCTCTCTCCCTTTGTGTGTGTGTGTGTGTGTGTGTGCGTGCGGTGCGTGCGTGTGTTTGTGCGTGTGTGTTGTGTGTGTGTGTGTGTGTGTGTTGTGTGTGTTGGGATGTAAGAGAGTATTGTGCGTGTGTGTGTGTGTTGTGTGTGTGTGTGTGTGTGTGTGTGTGTAAGTGTGTGTGCATGCGTGGTGTGTGTGTTGGTGCCGCGCCGCGTGCGTGTGTTGTGGTCTTGGTGGAACTCGTGCACGTGGGATTGGCGTAAGTGTATTCTCAGTAGTGTGTGATTGCACATTAATTTTCACACACACACACACACACACACACACACAACACACACACAACACACACACAAAACACTCACTTTACTCACTCACACACCACATATAAACACAGCTTTCGAGTCATAACAAAACTAACCATGTCCTGATCCTGAACAGAAAAAAAAACAACAAAAAAACAAACAAATATGATAAATGGAGCTTAACGTCGGCATCTTCAGGCATATAAACCTAGACCGTACGTAAGTGCCGGGCATTCGCCTTCACTTTTCACCCCCCGCCTTAGCTTTTTTTTTTTTAAAGCGACAAAAAAAAAAAAAAAAATCCGATTGATACGAAAATAATTTTCAAAAACCGCATGGGCAAAAAAAATCACTAGGCCCATCCGCAGTGGTGCGTTTTTTACCACCTGACTGCCAGGCAGCACGAAGAAGCTGGAGATGAACTGCCGTCAAAAAAAAAAAGACACATCACGTTTTTGAACACAAAAAGGGCATATTTGTGTTTCCAGAACACAAAAGGACATTTAGTTTTCCGAACACAAAAAACATATTTTTGTTTCCAGAACACAAAAAAAATATTATGTTTCCAGAAAAAAAAGGGGAAAAAATTTGTTTTCCAGAAAAAGAAAAAAAAGGCCATAAGCCGAACAGAAAAGGAATAAAAATTTTTTTTTTTGAAACAAAGGGACTTTTTTAATTTTCCGAAAGAAAAAGACAGTGTTTTCCCCAGAAAAAAAATTTAGTGTTTTCAGAGCAAAAGGCTATTAGCGTTTCCGAACATAAAGGGGAAAATTACGTTTCAGAACCAAAAGGGGTTTTATGTTGCCAAAAAAAAAAAACACACGTTCCGAAAAAAAAGGCAGTGTGTCCACAAAGCAAAAACATCAGTGTTTCCAGAACAAAAAAAACATTACCAGAAAAAAGGAAAAGAGTTTCCAAAAGAAAAGGACATACTCGTTTCCAAAACAGAAAAGGCATTTACTGTTTCCGAAACAAAAAACATATTACGTTTCCTGAACACAAACACATTTGTGTTTCCCCAAAAACGAAAGAAATATTAATTTTGCAAAAACAAAAGACATACAGTGTTTCCAGAACACAGAAAATTCATTAGCGTTTCCAGAAACAAAAAACGTTGCTATTGTGTTTTTCCGAAAAGAAAAAAACATGATTCCAAAAAGGCATATTACGTTTCCAGAACAAAAAAAAAAATATCAACGTTT
>JAMYXO010005147.1:0-16047 GCA_033310375.1 Conus canariensis | reverse complement strand
ATTAACTATTTTTCACATTTTTTTTTTTCATTCTTCACATTTTTTCTTTGTTCTGCCTGGATTCGAACCTGCAGCTTTTGGATGGGTGGGCGTCTGAAGGCGTGCCTTTTTCAGACGGATGTCTTACCCCACTGCTAACAGACACCTATTCTACTTTGAGATGTTTATGCCTTTTGAAGTTCACTTTTGTTCCTCCCCAACCAGCAGCTCATTCAAATATTCAGGTGTTTCCTACACAAGTCTGTTGGTATGCCTGCTATGAATCTCTCCGTCAACTTTAGAAAGTATGTTGAACTCAGCACTGCAGAACATGACGCTATTCCCGTTCAAAATTGAAAGCAAAGGAAACCACTTGTGGTTGTCCTGAGGTTCGATACTATAACCGATTATTCCCTGTCACGTTACTACCACAGCATCCATGCTGTGTATCGCAGAAAGTGCCCCTTCCAGGTAAACAGGGATAACACTGTGAAACACAGAAGAAGCTAAGGGTAGGCAAGGCAGCCTTTTCATCTCCATCTGGTTTATTTTTGCCAACTCTGCCCAGTTTGTTCTATGCTGCTGATGCTGACAGTGAAAAAAAACTGTTTTATACTGATAACCATGTAGCTGACAATGATAATCATTTGCCTGCCTCTCTTCCCCAGTCTTTGTATGACACTCAAAACAATCAACAGCAAATTTACATGAAACTGTGTGGCGTCAATATACAGTTAGTGACAGTGTGTGATGACTCTGAGAAAAAGTGCGTAGCAGAAACAGATTTCCATATGACTGTTAGAGTAAAAAATACTGAAGGCTATGAACAGGAAAATAATGCAACCGAACGTGATTCAAAATCGATGCATTTACCCGACACAGAGCACAAAACTAATGTTAGATCAAGCACATGTGGCACAGACAGCACCTAGCTCACTAAAGAAGCTAATGTGCAGCAGCACACAGAATCTTGTCAACAAAACATTCACACACAAATAATGGCAACTATTGAGGAAAGAGGGAAGAACTTGGTCAATCTCCTCCGTGTTTGTGGCGAAGTTAAACACATCACTTCTACCTGGAGCAAAGATGTTGTGAAAGGAAATCCTCACTATGACCCATCGTAACTGTTTTGTTGTAAAGTTGTGAGGTGGACTATTACTATGTGTGATTGACAGTCCAAGGATTAGTTACAAATGTATTTAATACCACGATGTCGGATCCATGTCAAGATGAAGGTTTGTAAAGGCCAATTGTACAACGTTCTATCCACATAATTTTCGTGTATGTGCTTCCGTCCTCACTCCATTTCTCACCTGCCCTCACCCCCTACCCTGTTCCCCATCCCATTCCTCCATAGTCCGTTTTGTGAAGGGCCTTAATAGCCTAAACCACATAAAACTATTCGCATTCATATTCTCTCTCTCTCTCTCTCTCTCTCTCTCTCTCTCTCTCTCTCTCTCCTCTCTCTCTCTTCTCTGAAAAGTCACAAATTGAATACGTACATAAATTAATACCTAATGAACGCCTTAATAAATAAACAAATAATGAATGAATAAAAAAATATATTTTATTATATATATATTATATATATATATATATAATTTAGTAAATAAGTATATGAATAAATAACTAATTTATAGATACCACTAGACCAAATGATCAAAAAAAGAAAGAAGAAAGAAAGGAAGGACAGAATGAAGGTAGAAAGGAAAAGAACCACAAAACGAAGAGATAATGAAATTGGCAAACAGTACAAATCTATTTAATACCACGATGTTGGATCCATGTCATGATGGAGATTTGTAAAGGCCAATTGTACAACGTTGTTTCCACATAATTTTCGTGTATGTGCTTCCGTCCTCACTCCATTTCTCCCTGCCCTCACCCCTACCCTGTTCCCCCATCAAATTCCTCCATAGTCCGTTTTGTGAAGGGCCTTAATAGCCTAAACCACATAAAACTATTCGCATTCATATTCGTTCTTCTCTCTCTCTCTCTCTCTCTCTCTCTCTCTCTCTCTCTCTCTCTCTCTCTCTCTCTCTTTGAAAAGTCACAAATTGTATACGTATATAAATGAATACCTAATATACGCCTTAATAAATAAACAGATAATGAATAAGTGAATGTATATATATATATATATATATATATATATATATATATATATATATAATTAAGTAAATGAGTATATCAATAAAGAACTAATTTATAGATACCACTAGACCAAATGATGAAAAAAAAGAAAGAAGAAAGAAAGGAAGGACAGAAGGAAGGTAGGAAGGAAAAGAACCACAAAACCAAGAGAGATGAACAAATTGGCAAACAAACCCCAAAGTCTGCGTGGTGGGTAACTGAAAAAAATAATTAGTTGATTACTTAATTAGTTAGTAAGTTAGTTCTCTCATTCTCAATTTATAACCATCTTCTCATAATATATTCATGGTACACCAGTCCTCTCTGTCTTACATGTCGTTCTTATTTCTTTCTTTATCTTCCTATTTCCATCTCTTCTTTGTTTCTTTGTTTCCTTTTTGTACTCTGTTCCTTTCTCTTTTACTCGTTTTATTTTCTTTTATGTTTATGGACATATACAATTTTTTCTCTTTTTTTTTTTTAAAGACAATTGCAAACTTAGAGACAGAAAGAGGCTCTTTACTACTTGTAGTCTGGTTGAAGCACCCCCAAAAAGAAAAAAAAATTCTCACTAACTAACTAATTAACTAGTAACTAATTAAATAGCTAGCTAACTGATTAACTAATTAACTAACTGAGTAACTACCTTACTTACTACCTAACTACATGACTGACTAACTAACTAATTAACTATTCTTCACATTTTTTTTTTCATTCTTCACATTTTTTCTTTGTTCTGCCTGGATTCGAACCTGCAGCTTTTGGATGGGTGGGCGTCTGAAGGCGTGCCTTTTTCAGACGGATGTCTTACCCCACTGCTAACAGACACCTATTCTACTTTGAGATGTTTATGCCTTTTGAAGTTCACTTTTGTTCCTCCCCAACCAGCAGCTCATTCAAATATTCAGGTGTTTCCTACACAAGTCTGTTGGTATGCCTGCTATGAATCTCCCGTCAACTTTAGAAAGTATGTTGAACTCAGCACTGCAGAACATGACGCTATCCCGTTCAAAATTGAAAGCAAAGGAAACCACTTGTGGTTGTCCTGAGGTTCGATACTATAACCGATTATTCCCTGTCACGTTACTACCACAGCATCCATGCTGTGTATCGCAGAAAGTGCCCCTTCCAGGTAAACAGGGATAACACTGTGAAACACAGAAGAAGCTAAGGGTAGGCAAGGCAGCCTTTTCATCTCCATCTGGTTTATTTTTGCCAACTCTGCCCAGTTTGTTCTATGCTGCTGATGCTGACAGTGAAAAAAACTGTTTATACTGATAACCATGTAGCTGACAATGATAATCATTTGCCTGCCTCTCTTCCCCAGTCTTTGTATGACACTCAAAACAATCAACAGCAAATTTACATGAAACTGTGTGGCGTCAATATACAGTTAGTGACAGTGTGTGATGACTCTGAGAAAAAGTGCGTAGCAGAAACAGATTTCCATATGACTGTTAGAGTAAAAAATACTGAAGGCTATGAACAGGAAAATAATGCAACCGAACGTGATTCAAAATCGATGCATTTACCCGACACAGAGCACAAAACTAATGTTAGATCAAGCACATGTGGCACAGACAGCACCTAGCTCACTAAAGAAGCTAATGTGCAGCAGCACACAGAATCTTGTCAACAAAACATTCACACACAAATAATGGCAACTATTGAGGAAAGAGGGAAGAACTTGGTCAATCTCCTCCGTGTTTGTGGCGAAGTTAAACACATCACTTCTACCTGGAGCAAAGATGTTGTGAAAGGAAATCCTCACTATGACCCATCGTAACTGTTTTGTTGTAAAGTTGTGAGGTGGACTATTACTATGTGTGATTGACAGTCCAAGGATTAGTTACAAATGTATTTAATACCACGATGTCGGATCCATGTCAAGATGAAGGTTTGTAAAGGCCAATTGTACAACGTTCTATCCACATAATTTTCGTGTATGTGCTTCCGTCCTCACTCCATTTCTCACCTGCCCTCACCCCCTACCCTGTTCCCCATCCCATTCCTCCATAGTCCGTTTTGTGAAGGGCCTTAATAGCCTAAACCACATAAAACTATTCGCATTCATATTTCTCTCTCTCTCTCTCTCCTCTCTCTCTCTCTCTCTCTCTCTCTCTCTCTGAAAAGTCACAAATTGAATACGTACATAAATTAATACCTAATGAACGCCTTAATAAATAAACAAATAATGAATGAATGAAAAAAAATATATTATATGATATATATATATATATATAATATTATTTTAGTAAATAAGTATATGAATAAATAACTAATTTATAGATACCACTAGACCAAATGATCAAAAAAAGAAAGAAGAAAGAAAGGAAGGACAGAATGAAGGTAGAAAGGAAAAGAACCACAAAACGAAGAGATAATGAAATTGGCAAACAGTACAAATCTATTTAATACCACGATGTTGGATCCATGTCATGATGGAGATTTGTAAAGGCCAATTGTACAACGTTGTTTCCACATAATTTTCGTGTATGTGCTTCCGTCCTCACTCCATTTCTCCCCTGCCCTCACCCCTACCCTGTTCCCCCATCAAATTCCTCCATAGTCCGTTTTGTGAAGGGCCTTAATAGCCTAAACCACATAAAACTATTCGCATTCATATTCTTCTTCTTCTCTCTCTCTCTCTCTCTCTCTCTCTCTCTCTCTCTCTCTCTCTCTCTCTCTCTCTCCCCTCTTTGAAAAGTCACAAATTGTATACGTATATAAATGAATACCTAATATACGCCTTAATAAATAAACAGATAATGAATAAGTGAATGTATGTATATATATATATATATATATATATATAATATATATATATTATATATATATATAATTAAGTAAATGAGTATATCAATAAAGAACTAATTTATAGATACCACTAGACCAAATGATGAAAAAAAGAAAGAAGAAAGAAAGGAAGGACAGAAGGAAGGTAGGAAGGAAAAGAACCACAAAACCAAGAGAGATGAACAAATTGGCAAACAAACCCCAAAGTCTGCGTGGTGGGTAACTGAAAAAAATAATTAGTTGATTACTTAATTAGTTAGTAAGTTAGTTCTCTCATTCTCAATTTATAACCATCTTCTCATAATATATTCATGGTACACCAGTCCTCTCTGTCTTACATGTCGTTCTTATTTCTTTCTTTATCTTCCTATTTCCATCTCTTCTTTGTTTCTTTGTTTCCTTTTTGTACTCTGTTCCTTTCTCTTTTACTCGTTTTATTTTCTTTTATGTTTATGGACATATACAATTTTTTTCTCTTTTTTTTTTTAAAGACAATTGCAAACTTAGAGACAGAAAGAGGCTCTTTACTACTTGTAGTCTGGTTGAAGCACCCCCAAAAAAGAAAAAAAAATTCTCATACTAACTAATTAACTAACAAAGTAACTAATTAAATAGCTAGCTAACTGATTAACTAATTAACTAACTGAGTAACTACCTTACTTACTACCTAACTACATGACTGACTAACTAACTAATTAACTATTTTCACATTTTTTTTTCATTCTTCACATTTTTTCTTTGTTCTGCCTGGATTCGAACCTGCAGCTTTTGGATGGGTGGGCGTCTGAAGGCGTGCCTTTTTCAGACGGATGTCTTACCCCACTGCTAACAGACACCTATTCTACTTTGAGATGTTTATGCCTTTTGAAGTTCACTTTTGTTCCTCCCCAACCAGCAGCTCATTCAAATATTCAGGTGTTTCCTACACAAGTCTGTTGGTATGCCTGCTATGAATCTCCCGTCAACTTTAGAAAGTATGTTGAACTCAGCACTGCAGAACATGACGCTATCCCCGTTCAAAATTGAAAGCAAAGGAAACCACATTGTGGTTGTCCTGAGGTTCGATACTATAACCGATTATTCCCTGTCACGTTACTACCACAGCATCCATGCTGTGTATCGCAGAAAGTGCCCCTTCCAGGTAAACAGGGATAACACTGTGAAACACAGAAGAAGCTAAGGGTAGGCAAGGCAGCCTTTTCATCTCCATCTGGTTTATTTTTGCCAACTCTGCCCAGTTTGTTCTATGCTGCTGATGCTGACAGTGAAAAAAACTGTTTATACTGATAACCATGTAGCTGACAATGATAATATATTTGCCTGCCTCTCTTCCCCAGTCTTTGTATGACACTCAAAACAATCAACAGCAAATTTACATGAAACTGTGTGGCGTCAATATACAGTTAGTGACAGTGTGTGATGACTCTGAGAAAAAGTGCGTAGCAGAAACAGATTTCCATATGACTGTTAGAGTAAAAATACTGAAGGCTATGAACAGGAAAATAATGCAACCGAACGTGATTCAAAATCGATGCATTTACCCGACACAGAGCACAAAACTAATGTTAGATCAAGCACATGTGGCACAGACAGCACCTAGCTCACTAAAGAAGCTAATGTGCAGCAGCACACAGAATCTTGTCAACAAAACATTCACACACAAATAATGGCAACTATTGAGGAAAGAGGGAAGAACTTGGTCAATCTCCTCCGTGTTTGTGGCGAAGTTAAACACATCACTTCTACCTGGAGCAAAGATGTTGTGAAAGGAAATCCTCACTATGACCCATCGTAACTGTTTTGTTGTAAAGTTGTGAGGTGGACTATTACTATGTGTGATTGACAGTCCAAGGATTAGTTACAAATGTATTTAATACCACGATGTCGGATCCATGTCAAGATGAAGGTTTGTAAAGGCCAATTGTACAACGTTCTATCCACATAATTTTCGTGTATGTGCTTCCGTCCTCACTCCATTTCTCACCTGCCCTCACCCCCTACCCTGTTCCCCCATCCCATTCCTCCATAGTCCGTTTTGTGAAGGGCCTTAATAGCCTAAACCACATAAAACTATTCGCATTCATATCTCTCTCTCTCTCTTTTCTCTTCTCTCTCTTCTCTCTCTCTCTCTCTCTCTCTCTCTGAAAAGTCACAAATTGAATACGTACATAAATTAATACCTAATGAACGCCTTAATAAATAAACAAATAATGAATGAATGAAAATATAATATATATATATGTATAATATATATATATAATTTAGTAAATAAGTATATGAATAAATAACTAATTTATAGATACCACTAGACCAAATGATCAAAAAAAGAAAGAAGAAAGAAAGGAAGGACAGAATGAAGGTAGAAAGGAAAAGAACCACAAAACGAAGAGATAATGAAATTGGCAAACAGTACAAATCTATTTAATACCACGATGTTGGATCCATGTCATGATGGAGATTTGTAAAGGCCAATTGTACAACGTTGTTTCCACATAATTTTCGTGTATGTGCTTCCGTCCTCACTCCATTTCTCCCCTGCCCTCACCCCTACCCTGTTCCCCCATCAAATTCCTCCATAGTCCGTTTTGTGAAGGGCCTTAATAGCCTAAACCACATAAAACTATTCGCATTCATATTCGTTCTCTCTCTCCTCTCTCTCTTCTCTCTCTCTCTCTCTCTCTCTCTCTCTCTTCTCTCTCTCTCTCTCTTGAAAAGTCACAAATTGTATACGTATATAAATGAATACCTAATATACGCCTTAATAAATAAACAGATAATGAATAAGTGAATGTATTATATATATATATATATATTATATATATATGTATAATATATATATATATAATTAAGTAAATGAGTATATCAATAAAGAACTAATTTATAGATACCACTAGACCAAATGATGAAAAAAAAGAAAGAAGAAAGAAAGGAAGGACAGAAGGAAGGTAGGAAGGAAAAGAACCACAAAACCAAGAGAGATGAACAAATTGGCAAACAAACCCCAAAGTCTGCGTGGTGGGTAACTGAAAAAAATAATTAGTTGATTACTTAATTAGTTAGTAAGTTAGTTCTCTCATTCTCAATTTATAACCATCTTCTCATAATATATTCATGGTACACCAGTCCTCTCTGTCTTACATGTCGTTCTTATTTCTTTCTTTATCTTCCTATTTCCATCTCTTCTTTGTTTCTTTGTTTCCTTTTTGTACTCTATTCCTTTCTCTTTTACTCTTTTATTTTTCTTTTATGTTTATGGACATATACAATTTTTTCTTCTTTTTTTTTTTTATAGACAATTGCAAACTTAGAGACAGAAAGAGGCTCTTTACTACTTGTAGTCTGGTTGAAGCACCCCCAAAAAGAAAAAAAAAATTCTCACTAACTAATTAATAACTAAGTAACTAATTAAATAGCTAGCTAACTGATTAACTAATTAACTAACTGAGTAACTACCTTACTTACTACCTAACTACATGACTGACTAACTAACTAATTAACTATTCTTCACATTTTTTTTTTCATTCTTCACATTTTTTCTTTGTTCTGCCTGGATTCGAACCTGCAGCTTTTGGATGGGTGGGCGTCTGAAGGCGTGCCTTTTTCAGACGGATGTCTTACCCCACTGCTAACAGACACCTATTCTACTTTGAGATGTTTATGCCTTTTGAAGTTCACTTTTGTTCCTCCCCAACCAGCAGCTCATTCAAATATTCAGGTGTTTCCTACACAAGTCTGTTGGTATGCCTGCTATGAATCTCCCGTCAACTTTAGAAAGTATGTTGAACTCAGCACTGCAGAACATGACGCTATCCCCGTTCAAAATTGAAAGCAAAGGAAACCACATTGTGGTTGTCCTGAGGTTCAATACTATAACCGATTATTCCCTGTCACGTTACTACCACAGCATCCATGCTGTGTATCGCAGAAAGTGCCCCTTCCAGGTAAACAGGGATAACACTGTGAAACACAGAGGAAGCCAAGGGTAGGCAAGGCAGCCCTTTCATCTCCATCTGGTTTATTTTTGCCAACTCTGCCCAGTTTGTTCTATGCTGCTGATTCTGACAGTGAAAAAAACTGTTTATACTGATAACCATGTAGCTGACAATATAATCATTTGCCTTCCTCTCTTCCCCAGTCTTTGTATGATACTCAAAACAATCAACAGCAAATTTACATGAAACTGTGTGGCGTCAATACACAGTTAGTGAAAGTGTGTGATGACTCTGAGAAAAAGCGCGTAGCAGAAACAGATTTCCATATGACTGTTAGAGTAAAAAATACTGAAGGCTATGACGAGGAAAATAATACAACCGAACGTGATTCAAAATCGATGCATTTACCCGACACAGAGCACAAAACTAATGTTAGATCAAGCACATGAGGCACAGATAGTGCCTAGCTCACTAAAGAAGCTAATGTGCAGCAGCACACAGAGTCTTGTCAACAAAACATTCACACACAAATAATGGCAACTATTGAGGAAAGAGGGAAGAACTTGGTCAATCTCCTCCGTGTTTGTGGCGAAGTTAAACACATCACTTCTACCTGGAGCAAAGATGTTGTGAAAGGAAATCCTCACTATGACCCATCGTGACTGTTTTGTTGTAAAGTTGTGAGGTGGACTATTACTATGTGTGATTGACAGTCCAAGGATTAGTTACAAATGTATTTACTACCACGATGTTGGATCCATGTCATGATGAAGGTTTGTAAAGGCCAATTGTACAACGTTGTTTCCACATGATTTTCGTGTATGTACTTCCGTCCTCACTCCATTTCTCCCCTGCCCTCACCCCTACCCTGTTCCCCATCCCATTCCTCCATAGTCCGTTTTGTGAAGGGCCTTAATAGCCTAAACCACATAAAACTATTCGCATTCATATTCGTTCTCTCTCTCTCTCTCTCTCTCTTCTCTCTCTCTCTCTCTCTCTCTTCTGAAAAGTCACAAATTGAATACGTACATAAATTGATACCTAATAAACGCCTTAATAAATAAACAAATAATGAATTAAAAAAATATATATATATATTACTAGGGGCACCCGGCATTGCCCGGGATATGAACATTCTTTGCGATACTCACGTGATGGCAAACATGTATTAATTGTTTTGATTTACAATCAACCCCCCCCCCCCCCAACATCTTCCCACCCCCTCCCCCCGACACAGATACACTTTCTGTCTCTGTCTCTTCTCTGTCTCTGTTCTCTTCTCTCCTCTCTCTCTTTTACATTCTATTGTTTTCCGCCTGCCTCTGGCCCCTTTCCCCTAGCACGTCGAGATGCTTTTCTCGCTCGATTTTCCGCCTGCACTCACTGTTCCCATTTCCATTCTACTGATTGCCCTTAATTTTGTAGGAACAGACTTTGTGCAGAAGTAGTTTATTTCAACGGGTCTGTGTCTAATGTAAAAATAGTGTATCAGGCTTTGCACTGTACAATCATTTTTCTGGCCCCTCTCATTGCTCCCTTTTCATCCCCCTACACTGTCCCATCCATGTTGCAAAATTACTTACCGTTACTGGACATACGCATACCGAATTTTATCAATAGCGGTGTAAATTTAGAAAATAACGGTTTTTAACGGTCAATGTTAAGTTTTGGTTCGTAAAATACATTGTTCAGCGCTTAAAACTGTACGTGCATACGGAATGTTATCAAGAAGGGTGAAAATTTAGAAATTCAGAAAATAACGGTTTTTAACGGTCAATGTTAAGTTTCGGATCTTGAAAATTGTATATCATTGTTTAGCGTTCAAAACTGCACATGTATATGAATTTCTTCAAGAATACTCTAAATTTATAAAATAACGGTTTTTAACGGTCAGTTTTAAATTTCGGTTCGTAAAAGTTGTATATCATTTTTCGGCATATAAAACTGCACATGTATACCGAATTTCATCAAGAACAGCCTAAATTTTGAAAATAACGGTTTTTAACGGTCAAATTTAATGGTCATAATGACCATCTAATGACCCTATGTTACCCGCGGGATGTTCCTGTAGGCTTATGTCAAGTTTGGTGGCGATCCGATGACTGTCGTGGCCTCCAACCTCAGAAGATCGGGTTTTAAACAGTTTTTATAGGGTTTGGTGTTTTAAAGGGTTTTTAACTGTTATAAATAATGTTTCTTAACTGCCAAATAACGGTTCTAATTTTCGAGAAGTAGCCCTGTACCTGTGCAATGTCACAACGGCCATTTGATGAAAAGCAGAGGAAAAAGATGTCTTTGAAACCGTTATAACAGTTTTTTTTAACGGTTTTTAACGGTTTTATTTTTTTAGAGATTAGCCCCAAACATCCTCGGGTCACAACAGACGTACCTGCTAAACCATCCATGTTGCAAAATGACTTACCGTTACTGGACATACGCATACCGAATTTTATCAATAGCGGTGTAAATTTAGAAAATAACGGTTTTTAACGGTCAGTGTTAAGTTTTGGTTCGTAAAATTTGCATAACATTGTTCAGTGCTTAAAACTGTACGTGCATACGGAATGTTATCAAGAAGGGTGAAAATTTAGAAATTCAGAAAATAACGGTTTTTAACGGTCAATGTTAAGTTTCGGATCTTGAAAATTGTATATCATTGTTTAGCGTTCAAAACTGCACATGTATATCGAATTTCTTCCAGAATACTCTAAATTTATAAAATAACGGTTTTTAACGGTCAATTGTAAATTTCGGTTCGTAAAAGTTCCATATCATTTTTCGGCATTTAAAACTGCACATGTATACTGAATTTCATCAAGAACAGCCTAAATTTTGAAAATAACGGTTTTTAACGGTCAAATTTAATGGTCATAATGACTATCTAATGACCCTATATTACCCGCTGGATGTTCCTGTAGGCTTATGTCAAGTTTGGTGGCGATCCTATAACTCTCATGGCCGCCAACCTCAGAAGATCGGGTTTTAAACAGTTTTCATAGGGTTTGGTGTTTTTAACGGTTTTTAACTGTTATAAATAACGTTTCTTAACTGCCAAATAACGGTTCTAATTTTCGAGAAGTAGCCCCGTACCTGTGCAATGTCACAATGGCCATTTGATGAAAAGCAGAGGAAAAAGATGTCTTTGAAACCGTTATAACAGTTTTTTTTAACGGTTTTTAACGGTTTTATTTTTTTAGAGATTAGCCCCAAACCATCCTCGGGTCACAACAGACGTACCTGCTAAATTTCAAGAAGATCGGGTTTTAAACAGTTTCTTTTATAGGGTTTGGTGTTTTTAACGGTTTTTAACTGTTATAAATAAGGTTTTTTAACTGCCAAATAACGGTTCTAATTTTAGAGAAGTAGTCCTGTACCTGTGCAATGTAACAACGGCTAGTTGAACAAAAGCAGAGGAAAAAGATGACTTTGAAACCGTTTATAACAGCTTTTTAACGGTTTTTAACGGTTTTATTTTTTTTAGAGATTAGCCCAAAACCATCCTCGAGTCACAACGGACGTACCTGCCAAATTTCATGACAATCGGTTGAGCCGTTTTTGAGTCTATAGCGTACACAACACACACACACACACACACACACACACACACACACACACACACACACCCCCCCCCACAACACAAAACAATACCTTTTTTGCCCCTATTGAGTCTCATGTTAAACTTAGGCAAACTGGGTTTCCCATTTCTTGGGGGTTTGGGGCTTCAAATGATGACAAATAGATTGATGATTAGTATTCCCTATAAATTCAAGCAAACGGAACTTGTAATTACCTTATGTGTGTCAGAGTAACTCGTTTTAAAAAATGGTTTTTTTTTGATACCAGTGGGTTCCCAAACTAATTTAAATATTATACACTCTGTCAAACTAAGGAGGAAAAAGGGGTTTTTCCCCCACACATAATTTTGTTTTTTCGTTACACTCTTTCTGACAAATGACGAAAACTGAGTGCATGAAATGTGTAGACTTTGTATGTATATCAGGATAACTCAGCTACTATATAGATAATGTGACCAACCCTTGAAGTGTTAAAAAAAATTTATAGCCATCTGACATTAAATTCTGAAAAGGAGGTCGAAATTTCACATTTTTTGTGTTCTGCGTGTTTTTGAAAGTATTTTTAAATGTATAAAGGGTTTTTAAAAATTGAAATACTGTTTGGGTTTTTTTACATAAAACAATGGTACTTCTCGAATAAGATGCTTGCAATTGCGACTTCCAAATAAAACTTGACATTGGACAAGGAAAAGGGCGTCAGTGTTGTGGAGAGGAGAAAGAAGAGAGAGAGAGAGAGGAGAGAAGAGAGAGGAGAGAGAGAGAGAGAACAGAAGTCCATTTTTTTAAAAATTAAAAGCGAGTGAAAAATTTAAATAAACCAATATCCCTTATTTCGAAAAACCTTCAAACCCCGGGAAGCTTGATGTACTGTACAAAGTGTCAAAGGCCTCAGCGTTGGGATGACCCGGGCAGTTTTTATTACCAAGGTTCTCTTCCCCAAAGCTGACCCCTTGAATCTGACCGCTTATCTCTGTGTGACCTTTGCCTATATTTTAAATATAATCAGCAGGTGGATTTTTTGGGGTGGGGCAGTTTCAAAGCAAAAACCTTTGCAAAGGTAAGGCAGAGAAGTCCTACGCCCTTGATTTTGACAACAATCAGAAACCAATGTTTTTTCATCCAAAGTTGGAGTGTGGCTGCCCTATGGGGCGGGTTTTTTTTTTTTTTTTTTTTTTTTTTTCGTTTTTCTAGAATCTGTTAGCTTGGGGAACTGGGTTTTTACCCTTTTGGGGCCCACCCATACTTTTACTTGAGAGTATTGTCATTTTTTTCCACATTTTTTGGGGTTTTTAAAGCATGTCTGTATAGTTTTTTTCCCTACAAAAAAAGGGGTTAAAAAGTTTTCCAAATAATTTTGCCAGGGCCCAACTTCCTTGTTGCGTGGTTTTTTACGTGCGCTAAAACCATGCTGCACACGGGACCTCAGTTTTCGTCTGATCTGAAAGAACAAGCACCCAGCCCACTCCCCAAGGGTCTAAGGGTTGGGGAAAGAGTCCGGGCTCAGACGGGACACACCCGGCGGGGAATAGACAACAATCACATTTGTAATGTTCTCATCCCTATCTTGTGCATCTGTACATAGTGTTCAATTGCTTCAGCATTTGGGATGACCCTGCAGTCTATTATCAGCCAAGGTACAAGAACAGAAAGAGAAGGTCTCTTTAAGTGTCATCCCAAAATGAAACTGGAAACAAAATGAATAAAAAAAAGAAAAGAAAAAAAAAGAAGAAGGAAATTTAAGTGAACGTTTACGAGAAAAACTGTTGTTTGTGTTAATGATGAAAGAAAGACAAGGATGGGGCGTGCAGAAAAATGAAGAAATGGAAGGTATGTGTCTGACGGCATGAAGAAGAACGAAACAAACTAGACAACAATGTAAAATTGCAAAGCACACATAAAAAAGAGGAAGAAGCAAATACACTGGTCAACAAAAGTCACTGACCCTTTTATGAATTAGTGAAGTGTCTTTGCTTTTCTTTAGTTTGAAGATTTTGTTGATTTCCAACTGCATCTTTTCAAAATCTAAAATCATTTCTTTCATTAATCCTTGTTTAATGCTTTTTTTGTGTGATGTGCTCCTGAAAAAGTGGTCCATGTTTTTGTTAAGGAGTCTGTATAAAACAAGATAGCATTCAAATACTTAATAATCACTCTTTCACATAACGATGACCAGAACAAGAATTTTACTTTCAAAACCAACGGCCTTTTGCCGATAGACATTAATGTAAATGTAAATTTCACCAGAGACATGTAAAGACATTTAACTAAAAGCATCTCTCTCTCTCTCTCTCTCTCCTCTCTCTCTCTATATAATATATATATATATATGCTGAAAGAATTATATTTGAATAATTACACAATTATTTAAACCTAACCTAATTCATCCTTTATCTTCACAAGAATATTTTAATAAAAATATTTGAAATTTCTAAAAAAAATCTATAACAGGTCAATCACTGACAAAATAAAAAAAATTAGCAGTCATTCTTAAAGAAAAAAATGAACAAAAGGCAATAATAATAATTAGTTCACAAGTGCAAATACACAGAAAAAGAGAAAAAAAAAAGAGAAAAAAATTTCATGAACCATAATTCCCAAAATTCAAGGCACTGATGCGAGCGTTTAAGTCAATCTGAGAAAATACAACACAATGGGTGTTGCCGAAATTAAGCACTGACACTAGTGAAACACTTCTTGGCATTGTGCATATCGACTTCAACATGTAATCTACCTTAATTAACAATTTTTTCCATTGATACAGTCACAATGAAAAATTCAACATCACCATCCCCAGAGGCCACATTCATGACTGCAGACCAGACAATCAGATCAGCGATCTGTATGCAAACTAGGGCAAAACCATACAAAAACTGGGTGATTCACTCAATTTGCACTGCAATCGCCAAAGGGAATATCCAACCTGCACCCACAATCATGCCGCAGCTGCCAGCACAGGAAAAATGGCATAAGCAGCGATGGTCTAAAGGTAAAACAAGTCGCTTACAAATTCAAATTGACAACATTAAATGTCACTAGTATGGGAAAACCTGGTTAAAGTCGATGAGAAACATTCTTAGCAATGAACAGGAAGAGATAAATTGATTATACTTGATTCTGTGTATCTTGTCAAATTAAAAAAAAAATGAAGCAAAGACTATACAGACAAATCATTTCTGTTTAGAGCTTTTCAGTCTGTAAAACTTCAAACTTTCAAATAATTTTAGCTGAAACTGTGGTGTCCGAATGTAGCATTAATTTGAGCGTCACCCGCATTGGCTACCTCTCTTCATGATTTTCAGTTTTCAAGGTCATAATATGTCAAGGTCATGACCTTGAACCCAAACGGACATCCACAATACATAACCTACATTTCCCCCCCAAGTTTCCTCTTCCTATCTTTACTCCTTCATGGTGTTAAGCTGCAAACAAGCATACACACACACAGAGCTACTTACACAACAAAAAAACACCGTCACTGCACAAACTCCGGGGTCATAAAAATGTTAAAATAATGATTTTGAACTTTCGCCTGGTTTTCCTGTACTTTGTCACAATTGTTTAAACGGAATGTCCTACTCAATGGAGTAAGGGGGGAGGCAAAGTCAATAGAAAAAGAATGCACGGATGAA
>JAMYXO010005146.1:10000-12500 GCA_033310375.1 Conus canariensis | reverse complement strand
GTGTGTGTGTGTGTGTTGTGCGCGTGCGCGCGTGCGTGCCTGCATGCCTGCGTGCGTGCATGTGTGTGTGTTTTCAGTCTGTCTGCCTTTTGTGTTTAGATATACACACACCTGCACTCTTTTTTTGTGAAAAACCGCTCACTCCCATACCTGCATTATAGCACGTATCCAAGCACGTGTTCCTAACATCGCCACTTCTTCCTCCCCCGCCCCCACCCCTCCCCCTGCCTCTTTCTTTTACTCTAAACGGTTGCTGGGTTAAAGACGTGCACTAAGGACAATGATATACACCAGGGTTTCAACAGGTTTATAACGAGGAAAGAAAATGGATCTGTACCTTGAACAGACGACATAGAGCTAACTGATGGGACAGCTTGCCGGTGGACGCGATCTGGCCAGCATGACACGGCCTGTAGCGCCGCGCTCTCCTCCGCCATGGACAGGCACACTTTGGGATATCACTGACATTGTTTACTCCTGGTTTTATCGGTCTCAATCTCCATGTGTCCACGTCTGTCTGCGTCCCTGTCTTTATTATTCCAAAATATCTGTGTTTTCCCATTTGTATGTGCCCCTGTGTCTAAGTGTTTTCCCCTGTGTCTAAGTGTTTTCCCTATATCTAAGTGTTTTCCCTGTGTCTAAGAGTTTTCCGTCTCTTGGTGTCCTATGTTTAGATGTCCCCGTCTTTATGTGTCTTCGTCTCTGTATGTCCATTTCTGTATGTGTACTTTTCTCTAGATGTTGCTGTCTCTATGTGTCTCTTTCTCTGAATGCTCTTGTCTCCATATCTTACGTGCCTGTCTCTATTATGTTTCCATGTGTAGGTGTTCCCATTTCTCGATGTCCCTAACTCTGTGTGTCCCTGTCTCCATGATTATGTCCGTCTCTGGGTATTTCCATGTCTGTGTGTCCCTGTCTCTACGATTACGTCCCTGTCTCTGGGTATTCCCGTCTCTATGTGCCCCTGTCTCTTTGTTTTCCTGCCATTGTAGGTCCTTCTCTCTAGGTATCCCAGTCTGTAGGTCCCTTTCCCTTTGTGCCCCTGTCTCTTTGTTTTCCTGCCATTGTAGGTCCTTCTCTCTAGGTATCCCAGTCTGTAGGTCCCTTTCCCTTTGTGCCCCTGTCTCTCTGTTTTCCTGCCATTGTAGGTCCTTCTCTCTAGGTATCCCAGTCTGTAGGTCCCTTTCCCTTGGTGCCCCTGTCTCTTTGTTTTCCTGCCATTGTAGGTCCTTCTCTCTAGGTATCCCAGTCTGTAGGTCCCTTTCCCTTTGTGCCCCTGTCTCTTTGTTTTCCTGTCATTGTAGGTCCTCCTCTCTAGGTATCCCAGTCTGTAGGTCCCTTTCCCTTGGTGCCCCTGTCTCTTTGTTTTCCTGCCATTGTAGGTCCTTCTCTCTAGGTATCCCAGTCTGTAGGTCCCTTTCCCTTTGTGCCCCTGTCTCTTTGTTTTCCTGTCATTGTAGGTCCTCCTCTCTAGGTATCCCAGTCTGTAGGTCCCTTTCCCTTTGTGCCCCTGTCTCTTTGTTTTCCTGCCATTGTAGGTCCTTCTCTCTAGGTATCCCAGTCTGTAGGTCCCTTTCCCTTTGTGCCCCTGTCTCTTTGTTTTCCTGTCATTGTAGGTCCTCCTTTCTAGGTATCCCAGTCTGTAGGTCCCTTTCCCTTTGTGCCCCTGTCTCTTTGTTTTCCTGCCATTGTAGGTCCTTCTCTCTAGGTATCCCAGTCTTTGTTTTCCTGTCATTGTAGGTCCTCCTCTCTAGGTATCCCAGTCTGTAGGTCCCTTTCCCTTTGTGCCCCTGTCTCTTTGTTTTCCTGCCATTGTAGGACCTTCTCTCTAGGTATCCCAGTCTGTAGGTCCCTTTCCCTTTGTGCCCCTGTCTGGTTGTCCCAGTCACCATCTGTCCCTGTCTCTAGGTATCGACGCCTGTATGTCCTTTTCTCTGTGTTTCCATGTCTCTGTGTGTGCCTGTCACTATAGGTCGTGTCTGTGTCTGTCCATGTCTCTTTGTGTCTCTGTCACTATGTGCCTATGTCTCTAGGTATCCCCATCTCCGTGTGTCCTCTCTCTATGAGTCCCTATGTGTGTGTGAGTGAGTGAGTGAGTGAGTGTGTGTGTGAGTGTGTGTTGTGTGTGTGTGTGTGTGTGTGTGTGAGTGTGTGTGTGTGTGTGTGAGTGAGTGAGTGAGTGTGTGAGAGTGTGTGTGTGGTGTGTGTGTGTGGTGTGTGTGTGTGTGTGTGTGTGTGTGTGTGTCCCTGTATGTCACTTTCTCCATGTGCTCCTGTCTCTAGGTATCCCTGTCTCTGTGTGTCCCTCTGTGTGGTGTGTGTGTGTGTGTGTGTGTGTGTGTGTGTGTGTGTGTGTGTGTGTGTGTGCGTGCCTGCGTGCGTGCATGTGTGTGTGTTTTCAGTCTGTCTGCCTTTTGTGTTTAGATATACACACACCTGCACTCTTTTTTTGTGAAAACACACGCTCACTCCCATACCTGCATTATAGCACGTATCCAAG
>JAMYXO010005145.1:7500-16051 GCA_033310375.1 Conus canariensis | reverse complement strand
AACCCAGCGGAAAATGCGGGTTGGATGAACAAGTTTACGGCCATGATGGATGCAGCATCGCTTGATGCCACAGAATTAATACTTTTAGGTGATTTCAACATTGATCTATTGAAGTGCCAAACATCATGGTCAGATAGGACTACCTCATACAACTTATCCCAAATTATAGACATGCCAACCAGAGTAACACTCACTAGCAAAACATTAATTGACCACATCTATCTTTCTGAACCACAAAACGTCATTGAGAAATGTGTGCTTTTGAATGGATGCAGCGACCACTTTCCAGTATGCATTACGTGGAAAAGAAGTGGAATCAAAATTCCTAAAACTGGCCACAAACACATCACTTACAGATCTCTCGGACACTTCCACGAAGATACCTTTCTCACTGACCTCATGAATTCCCCCTTTATAAATGTTTATAATTACACTGATCCAGAGAAAGCGCTTGAGTATTGGCTACACACGTTTAATTTCTGCTTATGACAAGCATGCGCCATTCAAAACGCGTCGAGTTAAACATAGTGCACAACCAAAGTGGATGACTGATGAAATACAAGCTGCTTGTTTCTTACGCGACGATCTGCTTGAAGCAGAAGGTAAGTCGGATGGATTTAAAAGGCAACGTAATAAAGTCAATTCACTCAAACGGACAGCAAAAATGAATTTTTTTCGTGAACTTGTAGCCAACAAACAAAATTCGAAGTCCATATGGCAAGCAATAAATGAACTTACGAATAAAACTTCACAGTCAAAGACAAGTCCCATTACCAGCATAACAACAAATGAACTCAACCAACACTTTACAACAGTTGCAGAACACATTGTCAAAGAAAAGAATACTGACTCAAATGAATTACAAAAAATTAAAAAAAAATTGCAATGCTATGAACATTCGTCCAGCAACACCAGTTCCGCCTATGACAGTTAGTGATGTTTGCCAAGCTTTATGCCAATTGAAGCAGACAGGAAGCCGCGGACTTGACGGGATTGATGGAAAAATACTGAAACTATCAGCACCTGTTATATGCGAAACTCTTACCTACATTTACAATTTATGCATTGATAAATGTCACTTTCCCGCTCAGTTCGAAGTTGCAAAAGTAATACCCATTTTCAAATCTGGAGACAAATCTGAACCATCCAACTACAGACCTATATCCATTTTGCCAGTTCTGTCCAAGCCCTTGGAAAAACACATAAATAAACATCTTTGCCACCATTTTGACTCCTCCAACCTACTAAATAAAAATCAATCAGGATTCAGGAAAAATCATTCTTGTCATACAGCGCTTACAAACCTAGTAGATCAATGGCTAGCCAGTGTTAATGAGAATAAATATTGTGGCGCACTGTTTGTTGATTTTGCAAAGGCTTTTGATGTAATTGATCACAAACTGTTATGCAGGAAGCTTTTATTATATGGTATAAAAGGAAATACCTTCCAACTGATAACACCATTCTTAGAAGATCGTCAACAAATCGTTTGTGTCAACAACAATTTATCAGAGAAGCTACCTATCCAACATGGCGTACCCCAGGGTTCTGTGTTAGGTCCGTTGCTGTTCTCAGTTTATATAAATGATCTCCCTCTTTATATTGAGGATTCATGTGAACTCTTTTGTGATGATACCACTGTTCATACAAGTAGCTCCAGCTTGGAAGCTGTTTTCACTTCATTACAGAAGAATGCTGACATCTTAAGTAATTGGTGCAATGTAAATCACATGTCACTGAATCCTAACAAAACAAAACTAATGCTGATAACAACAAGGCAGAGAAGACAAAACATAACCACACAGCCCCCATCTGTTTTTATCAATAATCAGGAAATTGAAGTGGTGGATAGCCATCGAGTTCTAGGCGTATATGTTGATAATAATTATTTCTTGGTCTTATCACCTTCGCAGTTTATGTAAATCAATATCCAGACAAACATATCAGCTGTGCAAGATTAAGCATTTCTTAAACCTTCATGCCAGGAAATTGTTCCTACACGCACATGTTCTCTCTTCAATAATCAATTATTGTTCAACACTATTTGATTCTGCTAGTGCTAATGCCATGAAACCTCTTAAGAGTGTCTACAAAAGAGCACTTAAAGCAGTCCTATTAAAATCATCTAGTCTTAGTGAAGGGGATTATACTAAAGCGGGGGCTCTTCCGTTACAAGAAATGTTTGCTGTCAACAAATGCCTGCTAATGCAAAAAATTGCATCGGGTTTAGCACCACAAACTCTTCAGTCCAAATTTAGCATAAACCCTAGGGATTCAACCAAATTCCAGGTTTCCACACCTAGAATAGATCTATTTAAATCAAGCTTATCTTACTCAGGTAGCGTGGTTTGGAATTCACTTCCACTATATTTCCGATGTACTCAAATTACAGAATCCTTCAGGGAAAAACTAATTACACATTTCACAGCAGACCCTTGCTATTAGGGACAAAATACATACACCAGGGCACACCCTCTGTTTTGCTGCATATTAAACTGATACGCCGTTTCCTTTCCACTGATGTTTTCAAAACTAGATAATGATAAATGAGAGATATGGTTACTATCGGTTTTTATTAATGATTGAAATTATAGCATGATGAATGACTGTTGTGGTCGCTGGTTTTATTGGTGCATTGTCACTAATTGATTGATGTCTTAATACTTTGATTTCTTCGAGCACTGTAACTGCAAGGTGATAAATGTGTGTCCGGATTACTGTTGATCATATTGATGTATTGCTCTTTATTCAAATTTATAGCAATGTTTAGCATGTGATATTTTGGATAGAAAAATGGAATTATTCTCTCTCTCTCTCTCTCTCTCTCTCTCTCTCTCTCTCTCTCTCTCTCTCTCTCTCTCTCTCTTCGTTAATTACGGCTGCGTTTCGATGGATTGTCGTTTAATTAATAATTATAGTTTTGGGTAGTGTATGAATGGTCAAAAAGAAAAAAAAAAGATGGAAGGGGAAGGTAAATGATAATGGCATCTCTCTCTCTCTCTCTCTCTCTCTCTCTCACACACACACACACACACACACACACACACACACACACACACACACACACACACATGCACACGCACACATCATGAAAAATAAGTGTTATGATTATTGATGCTAGGAATATTGCTGCTCACTGATAACTGATTGTTCGTTCTCGTTTTGCCTTATAACCGCATCATGTAAATGTAAAAGAAAGTACAAATGTTGATATTATTGATGCATTGTAATTGTCTAATTATCATCCTTAGCAGTTTGTTGTATGTTAATTTTTTACAAAAGGAATGTAACTCTCTCTGTCTGTCTGTCTGTCTGTCTGTCTGTCTGTCTGTCTGTCTGTCTGTCTGTCTCTCTCTCTCTCTCTCTCTCTCTCCTCTCTCTCTCTCTCTCTCTCCCCTCTTCGATAGGAGGATCGCTTATTCCATATCTGTGTGTGCCGATTCTTTTCTTCTTTGTAATACATTTCTTTATTCTTGTTTGTTGTTTAAATCGTTTCTTTTTCCTTATAAAGTCATCTACGCCTTAATGGATGAACTTTTTAATGTTGTGAAGATATGTGTGTTTGTTAAAAGTTTTGTAAGTCTTAGTCGCTAGTCATACTTAGTCCCTTAACGGGGCAAGGGCCGGATGAAAAAAAGCATGTGTTTGCTTATCTGTTACCCTTGGAAATAAAGATTATCATCATCATCATCATCATCATCATCATCTCTCTCTCTCTCTCTCTCTCTCTCTCTCTCTCTCTCTCTCTGTCTGTCTGTCTGTCTGTCTCTCTGTCTGTCTGTAATGTCGCTCTCTCTCTCTCTCTGTCAGTCTTTCTTTTGTATCTGTCTGTCTGTCTGTCTGTCTGTCTGTCTCTCTCTGTCTTTCATTAACATATCCATTCTTAAACTTGATCAGAGGCCTTGTTCAGCAGAGTGGTGTTGGCTACACGAGCTGTACAGGAAACAGAAAAGAAATACTGAGAACAGGAGATGGACAGAGAACCAGAAAGATGAGGAAGAAGGGGGGACAGAAATGTAGAAGTCAAAACCAACAGGGAGCCTAGTAGGCGGTGTCCTGCGTATGTTGGATCACAACAGGCGCCACTGGATACCGCCAAAGTGACTCGGCAGCAGAGCAGTGTCTCCTCCGGTGGGTTGCCTCTTGACGACTTGGCATTGACTGTTTCCTGTGGATTGCCGGTGCCGGGACTGTGTTGGGCCGGGCTGTGGCTGTGGACGGGTTGTCGGAATGAGCAGTGTGGATGCAATGCCACTGAGGTGGTACAAAAGATGGGACAGAAAACACACACACACACACACACACACACACACACACGCGCGCGCGCGCGCGCGCGCGCGCGCCACACACGCACGCAACCATGTACACGCACGCACGCGCGCAAGCATACACACACACACACACACACACACACACACACACACACACACACACACACACACACACATCACGCACCATCAACACCAACAACAGAAGCAAAACAAAGGGAAAAACAGAAGAAGGAGAAGAAGGCAGGAAAGGGCTAACTGAGGCGAAAAATGACAAACTAATTGCAACAATAGCAGTCATATCAATGAAGGCGTGCTTTCTTCTTGGGTGTGGGGATGTGTGTGTGTGTGGGGGGGGGGGGAGGGGTGGAGGAAAGGGGGTTTCTGGGGCAAGTCACTTCGGAGAGTGACACACTTGATTTCCAGTTTGGTTGTCCAGAATTGCTGTGGAATGACGTGCAAGTCAGGGCCAGAGAGAGAGAGAGAGAGAGAGAGAGAGAGAGAGAGAGAGAGAGAGAGAGAGAGAGAGAGAGAGAGAGAGTGGCGGAGGGAGTGGGAGAAAGAGAAATAGAGACACAACAGGTAGGCTTTCACTGGCTTTGAGGCCTGTCCTCTCCCTGTATGTGCGCCAACCATATTGCATACGCCAGCGTGCATAGATATGCGCATTCGCGCGCGCGGTCACGCACACACGTATGCATAAGCACACACGCACACACCCTAACCCTAACCCTAAACCCTAACCCTCTCACAGAGAGAGAGAGAAGAGAGAGAGAGAGGAGAGAGAGAGAGAGAGAGAGAGAGAGAGGCCCTGCAGAGACAACTAATCCATCGAAGTCCCAAGGACAGAGAAATGGAGAGGGGCAGACAGAGGGACTGACAGAGAGACAGACACACAGGAAGACATACAGACATCCACTGACGAACCCTCTCAACAAGTGAGTTTAAATCGAAGACAGAGAAACAGGCAGAGTTGAACATATTCAATACGGTTGCAGCGTCGTAGCGACCGCAACAGCAGCAACAACAACAACAACGACGACGACGACAACAACAACAACGATAACGGGAGGAACAATAGCTGTGATTATTATACAGGAGAAGTTGGTGATGTGATGATGATGATGATGATGATGATGATGAAAAGAAAGAGAGAGATAATCATACAGTCATTATGAGAGAGAGAGAGAGAGAGAGAGAGAGAGAGAGGAGAGAGAGAGAGAGAGAGAGAGAAGAGAGAGACAACGAGATAGCTGACTGACTGACTGACTGGCTGACTTACAGAGTGCGTTGGTCAGAGTTCGTGAAGAAAGGGAATAGAAGATATCGTCCTGTATAACTGCTGCATTTGATGACAATCAGGATTAATATAATGTACACACACTGTTCTGTGTGTGTGTGTGTGTGTGTGTGTGTGTGTGTGTGTGTGTGTGTGTGTGTATGTGTGTGTGTGTGTGTGTGTGTGTGTGTGTGTGTGTGTGTGTGTGTGTGCGTGCGTGCGTGCGTGCGGCGTGCGTGCGTGTGTGCGTGTGTGCGTGTGTGTGTGTGTGTGTGTGTGTGTGTGATGTGATAGGTTCATGGGCAGCATACATTGTCACAGGCCTAAAACTGCTCAGAAATGTTTACTTGAAGTTTGGAAATATCCATATGCAATGGCCAGATCTTGTAATGAAGATAAATGCATGAAAATGAAGTTGAAAATTTTAAAAAGTCAGAATCGAGTTGAAAATATCGCCGCACAGTGACTCGGAAAAATGCGCTGAAACCCTGAAACACGGTCAAAGGGAAGGAAGCAATGCCAAAATGACTCTAGTTTCACCTCCAACAGTTGTCTTCCGCCAATATTGCTTTTGCGATTAAAAAAAAAAAAGAAAAAGAAAAAGAAAAACCCCAAACCATCGTAGCTTTCCTACGGCTGTCGGGTGCTGTCGTGACGTGAAACGATGTTCTGAGAGTCGGCAGCCCGGTGCCGTCAAGATTTCATTGAGTTCAATTAAATTAATAGTCAGCCCTCTCTTCTCAAAGAAAAAAATAAACCATTAAGGTGTGTGTGTGTGTGGGGGGGGGGGGGGGGGGGGGAGGGGGGTGCAGAGAGAGGAAGAAACGTGCGCGCGCGCGTACGCACGCACACACGTACCCACCCACACACACAGACACATGCGCATGCACACATGGAGAGAGAGGGAGAAGCGCGCGCACTCGGACAGACAGACAGACAGACAGACACACACACACACACACACACACACACACACACACACACCACACACACACACACACACAACACGCACACACACACACACACACACACATACACGTATGTACACAACATGCACACGCACATTGTCCAGGACGGGGGAAATCGTGATGGTATTGCTTAAGTGCACTAAGTTGATGTATTATTAGTCAGGCTTAACACACCAAGATTATCTCTGCACTCATACACGCATATGCACACTCATGCACCCACCAAACATTCACCTCTCTCTGGGAATGGGATGTCACGCATTCGTTTCTCTCCTATCACGACTGAGCACAAGAAATACAATTTCTATGCTACTATAATCAAACATGAAAAATCCAATTACACAAAATGAACAAATCAACACATAAAATATCAATACTTCCTAATCCCGGGTTATAATAAAATGACTTCTTACCTGGCCAGGTTTTCACACACACAACCACGCTTTCACACCACACCACAGTTCTTGAAAAATGTCTCTTCACGTCTTCTTCAGCACTGCTTGATGGTGATGCCCTTGGTTGACTGGCTCCAGGTTTTCAGGACTGGGTCTTCGTGGTCGTCTCTGGGATCTCGACGTAGAACTCTTCTTCTTCGTCTCTTTCACCCACCTCTGGGTTCAATTTCAGTTTGTCTGTCTTCACCCACCTCTGGGCTTCAAACTTAGTTTTCTTCTCTTCCAGCTTGTCTTTCCCTAAGACTTTGCTGTCTCTTCTATCTCCCAGACCACGTTTCTCTCGACCCGTTCTCTGTCCTGCCCGCCCTTCTCTCTTCCCTCTCTCTCCTCTGCCTTCTCTCTCTCTCGTGGTGGTCCCTCCTTCACGTTGTTCTCCCTCAGTTTATATAGGGATGGAAACAAAGGATTCCCCTTCGGGCCATGCCTTTGTCCATGCTGCTTCTCAAACCCCTAGTTCACAAGTACCCTGAATTCCCCATTCGCCACGTTCTTCTACACATCAGCATTTACACACATCCCTACCTAACTGATTAGCAAACAAACACTTGGCACCAGAAGGACATCGAAAATTCCCGCCGACTTCGGAGGCCACTTTAACACAGTAATTATCTTAAAGAGGGCTACGACAGCAACCTCCACGCGCATTCAACCAGCCTGACAATAGAACCAGCCCAGTGACCCACGGCAATACCATCTGAACGAGTCCAAGACTCCTGCTCTTCAAGGACTGTTCACAAAGCAACCTCAGCTGACTGAGTAATGTAGCGCCCACTTGACGCTCCGAGGTCCTAGTGGTTACGTCCCTCCCCCCTTTCACTGTCGGGAGGTTCAAACTCGCTACTACCTTAGGTGCCATCTGTCACCTGACCACTTCGTCCTCCTCGACACAGTTCGACAGTGTGCGATGGGTACGGCGCACTTGTTAATGGTTCTATTACCTATTTGTATACTACGTACAATGTCCCTTTGCCTCTAAGCGTTTAATGGCTTTTGTGAGAGGTTGAACGCCCTTGACACACATAAGCATGCATGCACGCACTCCCACGCCCCCCGCTCCCCCCCCCCCCCCCCCACCACACACATGCACGTACGCACGCACGCACGCACACGTATGCACACAACATGTACGCACGTAAGCACGCATGCACACACTCCCACGCACACACACACACACACACACACACACACACACACACACACACACCACACTGTCACACTGCAGGGGAGTGGATGTGGTGAGGTGCGTGTGGATGCTTCACTCACTCCGCGTTCTGATTCAGGCTATCAGACACGAAGAGCCCGATGACAATTTCGAATACATTTATTTATGCACATATGATATGATGGACGATATGATGATCGGTGGACAATGTGATAATGATAATAAACTATGTATTATTACGAAGCTTTCATTCACTGACTCACACCAGGCTACTAACAAGATTGAACATTAATGCGTGTATGCGTGCGTGCGCGGGTATCTGTCGAATATACGTATCTTGGTTGCGTCGACTTCCCTGGAACCCGGGTTACTCGCCGTCGGTCGCGATCGGCTTGTCAAAGCAACGTTCGTACAGTTCC